>JAXCMG010000050.1:8776560-8896018 GCA_034642415.1 Podarcis siculus | reverse complement strand
TCTATTTCGCTTTTTGCTTTGAATATATAACTCCTATTCCTCTCAAAAGAGTCCCCCCTACTCCCATCATTTTCAAATTTTCTTTCAAAAGCTTTTTCCGCGTCAATTCCTGGTCTCGTTCCTGGTCTCCAAATATTCAATTATGTCCACTATATTCCTAACATTATCTTTCAATTGTCAGCCAGGAATAAAACCTGCTTGATCTTTATGGATTAGCTCATTTAAGATACTTTTTAATCTATTGGTCAAAATATCAGCACACAACTTGTAATTATTCTTCAGTAATGAAATCGTAATATATGCTTCTTTCCAGGTATTTGGAATGTTCCCTTCTTTCAGGATATTATTCAAACTTCCCACAATACTGTTTTCAGTTATCCACTAAGAATATTATATTTTGCCAAAATAACATCCGGTCCTGGGGCTTTCCCAACTTCATACATTTTATTGCCATTTCAATTTCCTGCACCGTTATTTGTCGATTCAACTGTTCACTTTTTTCTTGTGGGATTTGCTGTAATTTATATCTTTGTAAATATCTCTCTATTTTCTTGTATCCTCCTCCTCTTTCCGATACAAGTCTTTATAAAATTTCTGAAAGATCTTTCTGATTTCTTCTGGAACCTCAATTACCATATCTGCTTCTCTTATTTTATTGATTGTATTTTGACTTTGATGTGGCTTTAATTGCCATGCTAATAATTTGCCAGTTTTATTTGCCGAATCAAAATTCTTTTGTCTCATTAATTTTATCTTCCACTCCACTTCTTGGTTCACCATCATGGAAAACTGAGTTTGCAACATCTTAATATTTTGTTTTATTGGTTCATCTTTAGGCCTTATTGTTAACAATCTCTCATTCTCCACGAGGTGGGTCAGAATTTCCACTTTCTTTTTTTCTCTTTCTCTTTTTTGAAAACTATTCTTTTGTATCAGAAAACCTCTCATTACTGCTTTACTTGCATCCCATACGATGTCAATGCCGGTTCGTTTATTTAAGTTCCACTTGAAATAATCTGCTATTGTCTCTTTTGCTTTTTCCACTATTTTTAAATCATCAAACAGACTTTCATTCTCCATCTAAAGGATGATTGTTCTTTTCCTTTCAACTCCATATATAACAAATTATGATCCGCTAATGGCCTTGGGAGAATCTCAGTTTTGGATACCCTTGGAATTTACTCCCTGGAGGGCCATATGTAATCTGTTCTTCCTGAACTTTAATTTGGTTCAGCAAAGAATGTAAACTGTTTTGTTGTAGGGGTTTTAAGTCTCCAAACATCAGTTAATCCAAGATTGTCCACTAAATCAAAAAATGATTTTGGTAACTTGCCTTCTTTTATGGATAGGACTCAAACCAACGTAGATACATATTATTTCTTGGTAACCACGTGGTGATGCCATTTTAATTGTAAAGGGATTAACTCCTCCCCTTCTGTTGCAACATAGTAATTTGACAGAGAGTGTTTTTTTAGTCCCCCCTTTTTTTCTTTTAAAAGCTATATTTTTGCATTTTAATTTTTTGCTTTTGTGAATTTTGGATTTTTGGCACTTTTTCTGATTTTAATTTTCCAATCTCTCTCTCTCTCTCTCTCTCTGTGTGTGTGTGGAGAATCTCTCTCTCTCTCTCTCTGTGTGTGTGTGTGTGTGTGTGTGGAGAATCCAACTGAGGAAGAAAGCTTCAAATCACTTAAGCTAACTCAGAACAATTTTATACATTGGAGGAGATGCCTACAGGCTGGATTTGATAGACTAGGCATTTTAGAATGTGTTAAGAAAGAAAAACTCAGTGATAATGACGCCTCAAAGATATGGGGAAAGCAAAATAAATCAGCAGTCTCTGTTATCTTCAATAATATCAGAGGTGCCCGGATTTTTCAAACCAAACAAGGTGGACCAGCTACTCCAATGCTTCAAAATTTGGAAAGCGCATTTGGATTTGCAAGAAAGCATCTCATCCCATGTTTGTGAAATATTTATTTAGTTTGCGGCTTGAATCCAAGATTGTAACAGCCAGATGACAATGTTCCTAACCTTGGACAGAAAAGGTTTCCATGTATTGTTTGAGAATGGAAAGTGCCAGGTGACCAGAGATGGGGAACTGTATACAGAAGCAAGTCTACTTAATAGTGTATATGAGACTAATCTTTCATAACTCCAGTCTGCAGTGCTTTATCAGCCAGAATGATGAACAGACTTAGAACTTTGGCACAGAAAGCTTGACCACAGAGACATTAAAGGCATTTAAGAGTTGCAATGCAAGGAGTTCGCAAGAGGGATGAAGGTAACCCTTGGTGCATCAAGCTGAGAAGTGTTGAACCCCATTTTCCCCCCCGTGTACTCAGCAGAGAAGCACCTGAGTGCTTGATACCATCTATGCTGATGTGTGTGGTTCACTTAATGTTCCCTCACTAAGGAAAAATAAGTACATTTTAATATCCTTGGTGATTTTCCAAGATACTGCGTTGTGCATTTTCTCAAGGAGAAAAACAGAACCTTTGAGATGTTCAGAAAATACCTTGCCATGGCTCCACAGGAAACCCACAGCACTTATGGATGACAACAGTAGTGAGTTTTGTTCATAAAATATGAGAACCCTCTTGGAAGAGGAAGGAATTGCACACATGAGGAGCGTTTGTCCCGCTCTACAACAAGAACTCAGTTGCAGAGAGAAAGTTTAGGTCTCTTATGAAGATGACCCAGTGCATGCTGACTGGTACAAGCTTTCCCAAGCACAGGTGGGAAGATGCAGTAGCCAGCTACATTGAACTTTGGAACAGAAGAGAACCTAACTTGTCACGCATACCTGTATTAGACAGCATCACTTATGTCTGTGTACCCAAGTAGGCCCAAGCTTGACTCCAGAGCAAAAAAAAGAAATTATGGTAGAACTTTCTTCGGGGTTGCAGAGTTATGGATTTGAAAACAGGAAAAGTCAAGGTTTGATGAACACAGTAAATCTGACAAGAGAGGAAACTTCTCAGCAGTCAGAGGGAGAAACATAAGACTTTGTGTACTTTCCTGAAGTAATACGTAGCGGTTCAGATCTGCCTTCTACTGTTCTGCCACCTACAAGAGATGATGAACAAGAAGAAACAGATAACCAGTGTCCAAGTAGCAGTGCCATCCGACAAGATGGGATGGAGAACGATGATGAGATGCTGCCACTTGAGGGTGATGAGAAAGCTGGTGCAGTTCCAGAACCAGATGTCAGATGCTTATCAAGACCCAACAGAAGTGTTCCACTTCCACAACATTAAGGGTACATTAAGGACTACAAATCAACAGGTAGGTACATCTTTATGTGTGTAAATAGTCCCATTTTTCGGAGCAGCTGTAAACTACCGTATTTTTCTGTCCATAAGACGCCCCCATGTATAATATGCCCCCCTATTTTTGGGGACTAAAAAGTAAGAAAATGGGGGGAGATTCCCCAGAGTTGTCTTTGGGAGGCAGTTAGCAAAAATCACCCACCCTCTGAAGCACCACTTTCATCGCACATGTCGCTAAAGCAGCCTATCGCCTGCCTGATCAGCAAAAGCAGCCACAAGTCACTCCCAATTGACAGCAGTGCCAACCAATAAACAGCGGACATTGCTGTCAGTCACTCCCGATTGACAGCAGCACTAGCCAATAAACAGCGGACATTGCCGCAGTCACCAATCACCCGTTCAATCACCACTCACACACTCCTGCTGGCTGCAACAACCATAGCACATCCCAAAAGAGGCACTACCCATGTATAAGATGACACCCCCCCATTTTATAATTAAATTTTGGGTAAAAAAAGGCAGTCTTATACACAGAAAAGTACGGTAACTTGTGTAGTTTTATCTTCCACAGATCCTGACAATATAGCTGAGACTGAGGTGTTGTCAGGATGCTGTTAGGGGCTCCTAGCTGGTTGCCCAGGAAAGTATAAAGACAAGGGAAAGTTTCTTAAAGTCCTTTTTTATTTCATTTTTTTTTAAAAAAATTATTTTTCATCAATTTTTATTAGGTTTTATATTTTAATACATCAATTTATCACATCATATAAAGAAGAAGAAAAAATACAATTTCCAGAAAAACCCCTCCCCTCTATGACTTCCCTCAACTTCCTTTTCTGGTTTGTTTTTACATAATGTCTTCTTCTGCATTCTTTAGTATGTCTTACATTTTTAGTGTATTAGATTTATAATGTTGTTAAACTTTCCATGCTTTTTACACCATCCTTATATATGCTATATTTATTCTATTAATTGTAAGTGTTTAATCGAAACCTGCTATTTAAAACCAAGGAACAGTTAAGTTACTGAAGCTGGGGAGGATTTTTGTGGGGGGGGGATTTTAAGTAGATAAACAGTCATGCAAAAGTGTCTCCCCACTTTTTTGTTGCTCCTGTTTTATTTCAGGAAGATAATGGGCTACAAGGTAAAGCTGCCTGCTCCCCAAATGTTCCCTGGAGATAGAGAGAGAGAATGCCGAAAGGTATGGACTGCAAGTTAATGAAAGGACAGTCACTGGAGTTCCCCTGAACATAACTCAAGTCACCCCAGGGTGCCATGGCACACTGGTTGAAAACCAATGTCTTATTTTATTAGTTGAGTTAGCTAATTCTATATATCATAGCTGTCAATGTTTCCCTTTTTTTAAAGGGAAATTCCCTTATTCTGAATAGGATTCCTCGCAAGAAAAGGGAAAAGTTGATAGCTATGCTATATATTCCACCAATCTCATCTGCCATTCCTCCTTTGCTGCTATTGTTCCCTCTTTCCATTTCTGAGCATATATCATTCAATCTGCTATACTTGTGTAGAGAAATAAATTTTCCCCATTCTGGGTTTTGTTTTTTAAATTCCTCCTGATAAAGCACACACACATCCAGACATGCACACCATCAAGCTACTTTACTGTTTTCTTGCATTTTTCAAGCCCTCTGTTTAAAACCGAGGAACTGTTAAGTTAATGAAGCTGGGGAGGATTTTTGTGGGCTTTTTGTGTGTGTGTGGGGGGGGTGTTAAGTAGATAAACAGTCATACAAAAGTGTTTCCTCACTTTTTTGTTGCTCCTGTTTTATTTCAGGAAGATAATGGGCTACAAGTTAAAGCTGCCTGCTCCCCAAATGTGCCCTGAACAGAAGGAGAGAGAGAATGCCAAAAGTTATGGGCTGTGAGTTAATGAAAGGACAGTCACTGGTGCTCCCCTGAACATCCGTCAAGTCAGCCCAGGGTGCCACAGCATACTGGTTGAAAACCAATGGCCTACTGGAAGATAAACAGATTTGCCTGAAGTTATTGCAGAGTGAGAAGTTCCACACAAGAACCAGCACATCAAAGTACCACTATGTGTGTGAAATAATTCAGGGTGCACTTGTTGAGATGACTGCTACAGCAGAGATCAAACTGAGAGACAGTTCGGAGAACCTTCAAGTTAAAATGGGACAATGTTTTAAAAAAAGAAACAGATTTAATGGAATTTGCAGACCAGAAAAAGATTCTGATGGGCGATTTAACAGATGAAATGATGGAGTTTTTAAAAGTGCAAGAAGAAACATTAGATCAAATAGCTATACTAGAGATGGACCACAGAGAACGTATTCTGCGCTTCAGAGGCATACCAGAAAAGCAAAACGAAGACGTAGAAGCCAAATTAATAAAAGAACTTGCATGTTGACGGGCTCCCCATAATACATTACAAGAAACTGGAAGAAGTCCTAGCACCAACACTCCAAAAACTCATGAATGATAGAATACAAAAAGGGAAAATTCCACATACATGGGAAGAAGCAAACATTGTTTTAATCCACAAACAGGGGTCATCCAGAGAAATGGTCAGCAACTACTGACCAATTTCACTTCTAAATAACTATTACAAGATTTATACAGGTATTTTAGTGAATAGATTAAAATTGGTCTTAAAAGTAATAATTAACAAAGACCAGGCAGGGTTTCTCCTGGATCGCCATATGAAAAACAATATGAGGGCAATAAGACCAGTGGTAACAGTTGGCCCTGGAGAATATTAACCACTCTCAATTTTACCCATAGACTGCCATCTGTCCAGATTTTCATTTGTTCTGAACTAATTTTAAGATGTATTTTAATTAATTGATTGCCTGTTTTTATGTTCTTTGTATACTGTGTGAGTTTTATGATGTTAGCCACCCTGAGCCCGGCTCCGGGGTACAAATAAATTTTATTATTACTACGACGACGACTATTATAGACCTGGTAGAATATCTAGACTGGAGACCTAATAAAAAAGCTGCCTTCATGTTGGTTGATGCTGAGAAGGCCTTCAATAATCTTTCTTGGAAATTCTTAAGAAAAGTGATAGACCTATCAGAAATGGGAGAATGCTTCACCCATGGAATAAAAGCCATCTATGAGAAGCAAAAAGCAAATTTAATAATCAATAATGAAAAGACAGAACACGTTTTGATTGAAAAAGGAACAAGAGAGGGCTGCCCCTTATCCCCTTTATTATGTATATTAACACTGGAAATACTAAATTCGGTAATCAGGAAAGAGGAAGAAATCAAAGGAATAACACTAGGAAGTCGATATTTCAAGCTAAAAGCGTTTGCTGATGATTTGATACTAACATTAGAAGATCCATTAAAGAGCATTCCCAAAGCTTTAGAAAAAAATAACAGAATTTGGTGAAGTTTCACAGTTCAAACTCAATAAAGTAAAAACAAAATTAATGGTTAAGAATATGCAGAACCAAGAGAAAACAGAATTAAAGGGAAAAAACAGGTTTAGAGATAGTTAAAGCAAAATATCTGGGTATTGAAATTACGATAAAAAATGTCAATTAATATGAAGACAATTATAAAAAGATTTAGAAAGAAATTAAAAAAGACCTAGAAATCTGGTCAAGATTGAAATTATCACTATGGGGAAGAATCTCTGTGTTAAAAATGAATATGCTTCCAAAGTTTCTCTTCCTATTTCAAATGATTCCAATAATAAGAAAATATGATTGCTTCGAGGAATGGAGGAAATTTTTGCCAGAATTTATCCGGCAAGGAAAAAAGCCCCACATCAAATATAAACTAATGACAGATAGGACAGGGAGAGGAGGTTTTGCCCTTTCAAATCTAAAAAATTATTATGTAGCAGAGTGTATAATTTGGATTAAATATTGGATTATGTTAAGATAAATTAGATATTTTCGATATAGAAAGTTTTGACAATAGATATGGGTGGGCATGCCTATCTGGCCTATAATAAAGTCCATAAAGGTTTTACAAATCATATACCGTGGTACCTCTGGTTACGAACTTAATTCGTTCTAGAGGTCCGTTCTTAACTGGAAACCGTTCTTAACCTGAGGTACCACTTTTAGCTAATGGGGCCTCCTGATGCCGCCACACAATTTCTGTTCTCATCGTGAGATAAAGTTCTTAACCCAAGGTACTACTTCCGGGTTAGCGGAGTCTGTAACCCGAGTTGTTTGTGACCCGAGGTATTTGTAACCCAAGGTGTTTGTAACCCGAGGTACCACCGTAATCAGAGGTGCACTATATAAGGTTTAGACAGCTTATCAGTCATTCTTACAACTGTACACAACACGATGGCTATCACCACTAGAGGCCTTTTCAGCTAAAAAACTAAATATGACTGGAAATTTGGGAACATGCAGTCAATTATTAAGGGAGGACCGGGGACAACCAAAGTTGAAAACATTTGTAGAAATAAAGCAGCATATCACAGACTGGCTCCAATATCAGCAATTAAGCAACGTCTTTAACTCGGATAAAAAAAATGAGGATTTGGAAAAGAAGATTTGTAATTACAAAAAGTTTTATTAGGAAGTAATCAAAAATTAAGTACTCAAAAATTATAAGGGACGCGGGTGGCGCTGTAGGTTAAAGCCTCAGCACCTAGGACTTGCCGATCGAAAGGTCGGCGGTTCGAATCCCTGCGGCGGGGTGCGCTCCCGTCGCTCGGTCCCAGCGCCTGCCAACCTAGCAGTTCGAAAGCACCCTCGGGTGCAAGTAGATAAATAGGGACCGCTTACTAGCGGGAAGATAAATGGCGTTTCCGTGTGCTGCGCTGGCTCACCAGATGCAGCTTGTCACGCTGGCCACGTGACCCGGAAGTGTCTGCGGACAGCGCTGGCTCCCGGCCTCTAGAGTGAGATGAGCGCACAACCCTAGAGTCTGTCAAGACTGGCCCGTACGGGCAGGGGTACCTTTACCTTTACCTTTAATCAAAAATTATTATCAAGAGTTTATGATTTATTATTGGAATGGAGTTTAAAGGATGACCAAGTAAATGAAGTACAGATTAAATGGGCATAGGACATTGGGTATGTAATACAATTGGAGCAGTGGGAAAGGCTGTTAAAGAATGGAATGATATAAAATTTACTGCATGCTATACTATAGAAGAAAATATAATGAAAATGTTTTACAGATGGCATATGACCCCAGTAAAACTTTCCAAGATATACAAATCAAACTCCAAATTATGCTGGAAATGCAAGGAGGCAGAGGCCACACTGATACATCTATGGTGGGGCTGCAAAAAAGTTTAAAGGGGGGGTATAATTAATGAGGAAATAGAAAAGATGCTCAGTTACTTTAGAGAAACAAACCAGAGGTATATCTACTGAGTATAATAGGTAAGGGACGCAGGTGGCACTGTGGGTTAAACCACAGAGCCTAGGACTTGCCGATTCAGAAGGTCGGCTGATCGAATCCCCGTGATGGGGTGAGCTCCGGTTGCTCGGTCCCTGCTCCTGCCAACCTACCAGTTCAAAAGCACGTCAAAGTGCAAGTAGATAAATAGGCACCGCTGTGGCTAGAAGGTAAATGGCATTTCCGTGCGCTGCTCTGGTTCGCCAGAAGCGGCTTAGTCATGCTGGCCACATGACCCAGAAGCTGTACGCCAGTTCCCTCGGCCAATAATGCGAGATGAGCGCTGCAACCACAGAGTCGGTCACGACTGGACCTAATGGTCAGGGGTCCCTTTACCTTTTATAAAAGGTAAAGAAATACCACAAGACAGGAAAACATTGTTTTTATGCGCAACTGCTACAGCAAGGTTACTTCTCGTGAAAAATCGGAAAGGGAAATATATACAGTGGTACCCCGCTAGACGAATGCCCCGCTAAACGAAAAATGCGCAAGACGAAAGGGCTTTCCGACATTTTTCTGCTTCGCAAGACGTTTTTTTCTATGGGGCTTACTCGCAAAACGAATTTTTTTCCGTGGTCTCCCCCTTTTTTTTTTGCCTTTTCTGAAAGGCGCTAAGCTCCTTATCTCTAAATTGCCGCTTATCCGCTAATCCGCTAAGCGCTAAAAGCCGCTTATCAGCTGTTTTACCGCTTATCAGCTTATTGGCTGATAGTGGAGCTCCGCAAGACGAAAATCCCTGCAAGACGAAGGCTCCCGCAGAACGGATTATTTTCGTCTTGCGGGGCACCACTGTACCCACAAAGGTGGAACGGATTGGGGATGCAGGCAAGGCTACAACTGCACTTTCCCCATAACATTATACTAATGAAGAGAAAAGGGTGGCTAATTTTCCAAATCAAAGGCCAAGGTGGGTTCAGAAGTGGCCGTGCCTTGATTGTGGGTTATGAAGTTTATTCAAGTTGAACCCAAGGAATGTGTTTTGTGTCTCTAATGATCTGTGTAACATGCTGCAACTGAAATACCTTGAAATTTTGGTTTGGAGCTCGCAGACCACGCCTGTCACACCATTGGAAGAATGTGTTAATACTTCTCCTGTGTCTTTTCCCAGGTGAAATAAAGTTATATCACATATGTTAAGATGACCTTAACAGATTGGCGAACTGGGCCAAAACTAATAAAGTAAATTACAATACGGATAAATGTAAGGTTCTACACCAGCTACACAAATATAAGATGGGGGACACCTGGCTTCCCAGTAGTACATATTAAAAGGATCTAGAAGTCTTAGTAGACCACAAGCTTAACACAAGTCAACAATGTGCTGCAGCCGCAGCAACAACAACAGAAAGCTAATGCTATCCTAAGCTGCATCAACAAACGTTTAGTGTCCTGATCAAGGGAAATAATAGTACCACTCTGTGGGTTAAACCACAGAGCCTAGGACTTGCCAATCAGAAGGTCGGCGGTTCGAATCCTCACGACAGGGTGAGCTCCTGTTGCTCGGTCCCTGCTCCTGCCAACCTACCAGTTCAAAACCACATCAAAGTGCAAGTAGATAAATAGGTACTACTCCGGCAGGAAGGTAAACAGTGTTTCCATGTGCTGCTCTGGTTCACCAGAAGCTGCTTAGTCATGCTGGCCACATGACCCGGAAGCTGTACGCCGGCTCCCTTGGCCAATAAAGCGAGATGAGCACCGCAACCCCAGAGTCAGTCACAACTGGGCCTAATGGTCAGGGGTCCCTTTACCTTTTATAATAGGTAAAGAAATACCACAAGACAGGAAAACATTACAGTGGTGCCTCGCAAAATAAAATTAATTCGTTCTGCGAGTTTCTTTGTCTTGCGGATTTTTCGTCTTGCGAAGCACGGCTATTAACGGCTTAGCGGCTTAGCTGCTTAGCGGCTATTAACGGCTTAGCGGCTTAGCGGCTATTAACGGCTTAGCGGCTTAGCGGCTATTAACAGCTTAGCGTTTTAGCGGCTATTAGCGGCTTTAAGAAAAAGGAAACAAACTCACAAGAACTTGCAAGACGTTTTCGTCTCGCGAAGCAAGCCCATAGGGAAATTCGTCTTGCGGAACGACTCAAAAAACGGAAAACTCTTTCGTCTTGCGAGTTTTTCGTCTTGCGAGGCATTCGTCTTGCGAGGTACCACTGTATTTTTATGTGCTACTGCTACAGCAAGGTTACTTCTCGTGAAAAATCGGAAAGGGAAATATATACCCACAAAGGAGGAACGGATTGGGGATGCAGGCAAGGCTACAAGAGCTCTGGAGGGCTGGACCTGAACCAATGTCTTCAAGTTACAAGAAAGGAGATCCTGACTAAACATCAGGAATAACTTTCTGATAGCAAGAGCCTTTTGACAGCAGGATAGTGGCATGTCTACAAGTTAATATGTCCTGCAGCACTTGTGAGAAGGACATATTTATATGATCTGATGCTTGTCCCTTTGAAATATATAGCAGTGGCAATGGGAGAAAGGAAGTGTTCGCTGCTTCCATAAATTTAGCAAGGCATCACTTGGGGGTACTGATCCTGTTGCAACCATCAAGAGTCCTCTGTTTGCCCTGCTGAAATGACAGCACAGTATCAGGCAGAGGGAAAAGGTGTTTGAGATCCTTATCGGCTGTAAACCTCTGTTGTTCCATGAATCCACAATGAGCCGACATTAGTTTTGTAGCAGTAAAGGGCCTGTGCCATTAAGAGTGCAACTGTTTTAATACTCTTTGTGGCTTGTGGGTCAGTTTGGGGATATAACTATAAATGGAAGTTTGCTTAGCTGCACACTATAAATCTCAAAGAGCAGTGCTGGCCGATGAGCTGTGCTATTGTCTTTTACTGCATACATCAGGAGAGGGATTACAGTAAGTAATTTGTTTTGGAAGACTGGTGCCTCTAATGGGCCATGCCTGATAGTGTTGAAAGGTTGTGATTAGGTACAATCCACCGAGGTGGTCTTTCAGTACGCAACTCCTGAATGGGGTGGGGGAGGAAAAAATGGACTTTTGTTGCTTTTATTATATATATATATATATATATATATATATATATATATCATCATCTGTTTAGGTTTCTTCCAAAGCCAGGAGCAAAATGCTATAAAAGGCTATTTGCCCAAATCTTATCACACACACACACACACACACACACACACACACACACACTTACTTCCACTGCCTCCCCTCCTCCTGAACAGAACCAAACATCCCTAATCTATTGCACAATTCATTCAGAAATGAAGATATCCTGTAAATGGGAGCAAATCTGCAAACCTCTAGTAAATCAGCAAGATGCCTGCATGTCTCTGACATGATAAGTGCATGCAATTCACCTGGGCTGTCTCTGAGTTCTTAGAGGAGATGTGCAACTGGAATAGATTCTTCTCTATTATAAGGTTGGGCTTGCTTCCCTACCCCCCTCTTCACTGCTGCCTACTCCGAACATGGGCATGCTTACTGGAGATCAAAGGCTTCTTAGTGCAAACATTGATGTTCTGTCAAAGATGCATAGGGGACCCCCTTATTATGAGCCAGGAAGTTGTGGTTGAGCAGGACTTCCCTTGAACCTAGGAGGATCTCAAGGTGGCCTCTTGCCTGACTTCACAGCATGGATGGAGGCATTAAGCAGCATTAGCCAGACCAGATCGAAGGAGGGCACACCTTTCCATTCTTATGTCTGTCATTAATCTTCGCAATGTTTGAGTACCAAGAGAACCAAATTGGACAGCAGACCTTTCTCATCTCATTGATTTTTGAAAACTGAGCTCCAACAAGGAAAAAAAAATGGTATGTTTTACTCTGCTCTTAAGTACCTTCACAGCTAAGAATGTTGTCTTTATTTACCTGGTGGATCTGCAAATCAGTTTTACTCAAGAAATATAAATTTCCTAGGAAAACACTAGCTGACTATGGGCTGCATGCAGCTGCTAAAATTACAGGACTTACCGTAAATTAGTCTTGCCTCCTAATTTAAGTGAGTTTACTCTGAGTATGGCTGGCATTAGATGCACCTATGATTGAATAGCCATTCCAATAGGCTATCAGCTCACCGATCGTTCTAGTAGGATTTCAGCTCACGGATCATTTCGGTAGGATTTCAGCTGTAATGAGGTTCCCTACCCTGGTACAGACAATACTCACAGTGCTCAGCAGCTTTGTATATTGACTCAGCAGATAGTTAAGTGAACCACGAAACCAACATGGTATCGCTTTGTACTCTAGACCTCTCCTGCTCGATAGTCTAAAATGTCTCTTTGATGAGAACCACAATCCATAAACGAGAAGAGTCCTTACCATGTATTTATTCAATATTCACACAGAGAGACAAAAGAATGCAGTCTCTCTTAGATAGTGGCGTTGCTCCCAGTGAGTCCCACCCCTCTGTCTCTCCTATTCTGTGCAGCGGCAGAGGAAGTGCCTGGGTGCCTGGGACACGGGCAGGGCGAGCCACCCATAGGGGTGGGGCGAGGACAGGGTGAGCCACCCATAGGGGTGGGGCGCACCGCAGGGCCTTTGGAGTCTGCCTACCTCCTTCCACTCAGCCGCCCAACAGCTGGGGGGGGGAGGCAGCGGGCGAACTGTTTGGGCAGTGCAGGAGAGATGTGTGGCTCGGGTGCACTAAGCCGCTTCTGGCAAAACCAGAGCAGCGCACGGAAACGCCATTTACCTTCCTGCAAGAGTGGTACCTATTTATCTACTTGCACTTTGATGTGCTTTTGAACTGCTAGGTTGGCAGGAGCTGGGAACGAACAATGGGAGCTTACCCCATTATGGGGATTCGAACATCATGGGGATTCTGACCTTCTGATCAGCAAGCCCAATGCTCAGTGGTTTACACCACAGCACCACCCGCACCCTTAGCTTGCTTTAGTGAAGTTCTAATAATGGAGCGGCACTATTGCTCACCTTGGAAGCTGGCATTCCCAGGCCTAATAGCTCGGCAGGGCATAGGAAGATAGTAGGAAGTGCCACTTTAAGTAAGGCCACCTGTGACATGATGGAATGGATTGCTTTATTAGAGAATAGACATCATCTCCTCCCTGGGGACCACTGCCCTTTGGAAGAAGAAGAAAACAACACTCTTTTTTCCAATGGTACTGTTTTGCTGTAGAAAACAGAAATCCATGAATTACAACGCAGCTCTGGCTGTTTATCCTGATACAGTGGTACCTCGGGATACGAATGGAGCCCCGTTCACATCCTGAACAGAACGTAAGATGCGACAGCGCGTCTGCGTGTGCACGGGTCACATTTCGCCACTTCTGCACGCGTGACGTCATTTTGACCGTCTGCGCATGCGCGAGTGGCGAAACCCGGAAGTAACGCGCTCCATTACTTCCGGGTCGCTGCGGAGCGCAACCTGAAAATACTTATCGTGAAGCGCATTTATCCCAAGGTATGACTGTATTCTTGACAAGAGGTATCTGCAACAAAATGTTGCAGCGTGGACAGCTCCCCTTCAGGGTTCCCTCCACCCATGTCACTTCCAATTATTCCTCTATACTATTCCCTTTCCCCCATTTTTCTTAACAATCAGCTAGCATTCCCTGTCTGTCAAGTGAGCTCAAAACTCATGGCACTTTTTGCAGCTTTCCCCCATTCTGATCCCCTGCCCCAGCAAAGGTGTTTTATTTTGCTTTGTTTTTTTAAATACTTGGACTTCCCCTGAGCCTCCTAATACCTTCCTTTTGCACAGGGCTGGTGCTGTTTCAGCTGCACAAGAATCCACACTTGGAGAACGTGCCTACTATCAAGCACGTAGGGCAGATGTTATTTTGGCAAACCGTAGTTCATGTCTCTCCTAATGCCGGAGGTAATCTTCCCTTGTTGAGCTTCATAAGACACTGGGGCCTTTCTCAATTTCAGCCTCCATTGGACAATGCCTGTAGCGCTGCGTGTTCCAGAGACACCTGTAAACTCCACAGTACATGACTGCACACCTGGAGCTCGGGTTGCATAATAATGATTATCTGTGTTGGCAAGATAGAGACCTGATCCTCTGGGCTACCAATTTTCTCGCCAACTGTTTCGATGCAAAGGATATTTCATGCGGAATCAGGCCCACACGCTTCTGGGAACTCAAAGGCCTCCGTAAGACACCCGCTCGGCATCTCTCACATTTTTCCAGACGTACGTACTGCTATTGTCCCACAGCTTTCTTATTAGAAATTCTGCACTAATCTTCAGCTGAGCCGCAGTAACCCGTCATGGAAGGTGAATCCCTTTAATCCTTCCTTCCCCATGAAAAACTGTGAACCCCTGCCCTTTGAGGAGATGGAACCAGAGTCCTGCAACTTCAGATTGCGGAGCAAATATCCAAAGCAGCCACTTTAAGCAGTTTTCCTTGTTGCATTGATACAGCGAATTGCTCCAGGGCAATGTTTTGCCATTTCCTTTCTACGCTTGACAAATTTTAATGCCTATATTGCTGGGATGGGTGTCTGTACGGTGTCGTTAAACCCTTACCGTTGCGGCCTTGTTTGAAGGCCGCTTTGTTAGGTCTAGTTAGCTTTCAATACGTTGAGCTAATAGGAGGATGTGGCCGAGTTCAGAGTTTGGGAGGGAGAGGCTGCGGTGGTGGGACTAAGGCAGACTGTCTACTGGGAAGGGCAAAAGAAAGGTATAAGTAATGGGGGAATGGATTATTATGGTGAGGAGGCGAGCCCTGGCACATGAGGGCGACTTTTACCAAGAGTACCCGGCTGCCATCTTGGTACTTCGGTGAGTGGGGAAGCCATATCTCAGGCTCAGCACAAGGGTCAACAAGACTGGGTGGCTCTTAATGGCCCAAGTCCTAAGAAAGGTCCATGGCCTGCCCTGCTGCCAATTCCAAATGCCTCTGCAGCAGAAGTGGGGGGGGGCTGTATTTTAATATTTTGTTGGAAGCTGCCCAGAGTGGCTGGGGAAACCCAACCAGATGTGCAGGGTATAAATAATAAATTATTATTATTATTGTTATTATTATTATCTCTAAAGATTCCTGCATTGCAGGGGGTTGGACTAGATGACCCTTCTGACTCTACAAATTCTATGATTTTATACTCTTTATGGTTTTCTTTTTTAACCAATCTGTTTCTAAGTCTCTGTTCTCTCTACACTTTGATCTGTGTTTAAGTTCCCAGCTGCTCTGTACAAAATGAAGTTCCATGTTCCCCATTCGCTATCATGGGGGACCTGAAAACAGCTGTAACTCCCCCCCCCCCTTTGGCCAAAGTGGATACACATCCATTCTCGATTAAGCCTGCCAAACAGCAGAGAAATAGGTCCAGGGCCTTTTGTGGAGGAACATCCCTCCATAATCCATATAAGGCCAACCAAAATTCCAAAATCCATATTTGTTTCATGAGATGAGTAGGGTTGGCCCTAATCAGTGCCTGGATGGGAAATCACCTGGGAATTGTGAGTGTTCTGCTCTGAGTACCATGATGGAAGAAAGCCTGAAGAGAAATGTGCATTATTATTGTTGTTCTTATTGCTTAGACCTCATTTATAGCCTCACCTGAAGTGGTATTTTGGAAAGGGGTGTTGTGAACACTTGTGTGCTCTCAGTCTAATGGCTTCCACTGTAGGTGTGAAGGAAATATGGGGACATTCATGCTTCTCCAGCCTGCATATGAATGGGCTGCTTTAGGTGAGACTTAATAACAGCTGAAGGCTACCAGTAGGTAATACAAGTAATTTGTATTCCATCTCTGGACTTCCTGCTTTCATATCAGGGCTGAAGATCCCAGTCCACTCCAAAAGGCTATCATTAATCTTAATTCAGCCTTCATCTACCTTAATACATATCTCATGTCCTCCCCCCTTGCTCTTAAACTGAGTTCAATCTTCCTGGCTCAAGATGAATTCATCAGCCTCCTACAGCAGCAGGGACTATTAAGGAATATTTCAGTCTTTGGAGATCAATTGACTTGGATTTTTTCTCCTCCACAGGCTTCTTGGTTTTGAACACACAGAGCTGCCTTTGGTCCACTTGGCCTAGCACTGTTTACTCTGAATGGCAGCAGGTCTCCAAGGTTTTTAACTGGAGATGCCGCCGGGAATTGAATCTAGATCTCTTGGATCTCTTGCCACAGAGCAATGGGTGACAAAGGGGGATAATTCGGTTCACATTTCAAGGCAAGCTAATCTGAAACAGTTTGTGAACCAAAACACTGGCATCCTCCAGAATCTGCATTTCCCCAGATTTCGCAGTGCAGTCCATCAGCCAATGGGTGTGTTCAGAAATTCATGGACTAGGGTAATGTGTGCACAAAAATGTTAGTGAAAATGCCATTGAAAATGCAAATGCAGAAGAAGAAGAGTTTGGATTTGATATCCCGCTTTATCACTACCCGGAGGAGTTTCAAAGAGGCTAACATTCTCCTTTCCCTTCCTCCCCCACAACAAACACTCTGTGAGGTGAGTGAGGCTGAGAGACTTCAGAGAAGAGTGACTAGCCCAAGGTCACCCAGCAGCTGTAAGTGGAGGAGCGGAGAAGCGAACCCGGTTCACCCGATTACGAGTCTATCGCTATTGAACATGTAACAGTGCCAGTTCCACAGATTGAAGCAGTCAAGGGCTTTATATACTAATAGTAACACCTTGAACTCAGCCCTGTAGCATATTGGCAACCTGTTCAGAGCTCTGAGCTGTTATATGGGGGTTGAATTAGATGATCCTCATGGTCCCTTCCAACTCTACAATTCTATGATTCTGTGTTGGCAAGGTCTCACCCTTCTGGGCTTCCAGGGACAAGGCTGAATCCAGAAGTACCCCAGGCTGTGAACCAGCCCCTTCATTTTAACTCAGAGGTCAGCAAACATTTCAGCAGGGGGCCGGTCCACTGTCCCTCAGAACTTGTGGGGGGCCGGCTATATTTTGGGAAAAAATAAAATAGTGAATTCCTATGCCCCACAAATAACCCAGAGATGCATTTAAAATAAGAGCATACATTCTACACATGTAAAAACACCAGGCAGGCCCCACAAATTACCCAGAGATGCATTTTAAGTAAAAGGACACATTCTACACATGTAAAAACACCAGGCAGGCCCCACAAATAACCCAGAGATGCATTTTAAATAAAAGCACACATTCTACTCATGTAAAAACAAGCTGATTCCCAGACCGTCTGCAGGCCTTAGTTTGCCTACCCATGTTTTAACTTATCTAGCATGTACTTCCTGACATAGGACTCAAACTGAGGTGCAACATGCCTTCAAAATTTGCACATCCCTGAGCTTGCCAATGGATTCTCCAGCCAATGCAAAAATGCATCTATCTGGGGAAAGCACACGCTGAAAAGTGCACTGTAATGAAAGCCACACACTTTTTAAGGAGAGGGAAATTGTTTGCAAAGATGTGTTCATTAAGAAAAATTGTGCGCAAAATTATGGGGAAGGGTTTTGCATCAGAGAGAAATGGAGAAAAATCTAGATGGACCGCTTTGTGCACCCCTGCTTTCAAAGCCTGATCTTGAGCTTCCTGGCCACCATAAACAAGAGAATGCAGATCGGATCCTCCGTGTCATTCCAGCAAGGCAATTCCGATGCGTCCCACATCACCATTGCATCCAACGCCAGCCATTGCCCCCGCTGCAATATGTCTCCCTCCCATGTCAGCGAAACACAATTGTTTGAGAAGAGACAATCCCTCTCTGCAGAGGCTATGCCACATCCTCATTCATCACCCTCTAGTGATCGCAACCAAATTACTCTTTGCCAGTGCCACTCATTTTTCAGCCCTCTCGCTAATTCTCCAAGGCTCGTTAAAATGCTGCGAGCAAAGGTGCCCTTCTGATCTTTCCAAACATTCTCTAAATGGTTTGAATTTATTCATTGGACTACTCTCATCCCGGGTCATTTCTCCCCCTCTCTGTCTCTCCCTTTCTCTTCCCGACCACCCTAAACCCCCGTCTGTGTCTCATTGACTTTTAAATTTTCATTAAAGCTGCAGCATCTCCTTTTGTCTGAAGCCAAGTATGCCGGGGGGGGGGGGGAGTTGCCGCCTGGAGAAATGGAAAGAAGCAACAGGGGGAAGCACACACTTTACGCAGCAATCGAAGCCCAAACAAAAGACTTCAGCCTATGTACAAGTGGTATTATGTAGGGATTCAGCTGAGATCTGAACACAGATTTACACGAACACACACCCCCTCTCACAATTGTTCTTCCACCTAGCAGCCACATGAGTGGGGAAGGCTAACTCATTCATTCTATGGCACAGAGCAGCTTCTTTGGTGATGCTGATCATGGTACTTAACTAGTCAGTCAGAAACATTGCCTAAACAAAGCTTGCTCTCATACCTTCTACCCCAACAGATAAAGCAGCCCAATAACTGTCTATAAACAGCTACTCAGAAATAAATACAGTGGAACCTCGGGTTACAGGCGCTTCAGGTTACAGACTCCGCTAACCCAGAAATAGTACCTCAGGTTAAGAACTTTGCTTCAGGATGAGAACAGAAATCGTGTGGCGGCAGCAGGAGGCCCCATTAGCTAAAGTGGTGCTTCAGGTTAAGAACAGTTTCAGGTTAAGAACGGACCTCCAGAACGAATTAAGTTCTTAACCCGAGGTACCACTGTACCCACATTCTACTTTCCTGGTGTAGACAATACTGAACTAGATGGACCAGTGATCAGTCTTGATATAAGGCAGCTTCCACTGTTCGGTGATAGAGAAC
Source organism: Podarcis siculus (assembly GCA_034642415.1). NCBI lineage: Eukaryota > Metazoa > Chordata > Lepidosauria > Squamata > Lacertidae > Podarcis > Podarcis siculus. The sequence continues at coordinate 8,876,723 of JAXCMG010000050.1, read as the reverse complement.
ATGCTTTGCAACAAGGGTGGGGAAGTTTGTGGTTCTCCAAGATGTTGTTGGACTCAAGTTCTCATCAGCCCCTAGCATGTTTTTCTAAATCCAGACGGTCTCCATCTCTTGGATCCTTCACAAAAAGGCTCTTCACTTTTAACAGAAGGTCATAGCTGAACGAAAAGCTATACATATATATCAAGACTGAAATAGTGAGGGAACAGAAGAGGGGATCTTTGCTAATGTAGTGTACTGAACCTCTCATTTGAGAGAGGCTGATTCATTTAAGATTCAAAGCCTTCTTACATCTCTGTCTCCTGTATATTGGATTTCAGAGCTGGGGAGAGCTAGAGGAGGAAATGGACGGGTGTTGTAAGTCAATAAAGGTTAGAGCAAATGCCAGGCTGATTGAGAGGTTGAAACAGCACCAACCAATGTCATTCTGAAAACAATGCACCTTGAACAAACTCCAATTAAACAAAAACTTCCAGAGCTTCGGACAAAGGATGTTTCCATTACCTCCTCAAAGTGACAATATATTGCAGTTCTTCAGGTTTTAGTTATTTATTTTATTTCATAAAATGTATTCACTGCTCAAATATGTGGGGAGGGTGGACCTCAAAGTTGAAACCCTCAAAAGAAAACCCAATAAAATTATCACTTTTTAAACAACATGGCAATACAGTGGTACCTCGAGTTAAGTACTGAATTCATTCCGGAGGTCCGTTCTTAACCTGAAACTGTTCTTAACTTGAAGCACCACTTTAGCTAATGGGGCCTCCCGCTGCCACTGGAGCCCAATTTCTATTCTTATCCTGAAGCAAAGTTCTTAACCTGAAGCACTATTTCTGGGTTAGTGGAGTGTGTAACCTGAAGCATATGTAACCTGAATCGTATGTAACCCGAGGTACCACTGTAATTTAAAACAAAGTTAAAACAACAATAGACTGGAACAAATTAAAGCTCACATTAGCTTTCTAAAACACCTGGGTAGACTTGATTTTAGCAGGTCTAAAAATAATGCATTGAAGGCACTTGCTTGATATCGATAGGCAGGGAGTTTCGAAGTGCAGGTGCTGCCACACTAAACAAGTTCTTACAAAAGCAGAACAAGTACTATGGGGCACCTGTAATAGTGCCAATTCTACTGATGAAAGCAGTTGGGTGGGCACATATGGGGTAAGACAATCTCGTAGTTAAACTGGCCCCAAGTTGTTAAAGGCTTTATATACTAATAGTAACACCTTGAACTTAGCCCGGTAGCAAATTGGCAACCGTGCAAATCTCTGCACTGGATTTTGCACGTATGACTTGAGCATATAGGACCATTGGTCAGTGTAGCTCGGCAGTGATTCTTCAAATATATTCCCATAGCTACCAAGAGATGCCAGAGGTTAAACCTGGTACGTTCTGCAAGCAAATGTATGGGTGACTACTAGCCATGATGACTGAGTTTTTTGTTTTTGACAAAATAATAATCGTACATAAATAAGAATAAAAATGTGCAGCCCACCACCGAGACCATTCCATTGTAACTATCCCACCTCCCAAAATTTCAATGCCTTTTGCGATGGTTTGACCCCTTTTCATTTCAACAGTACAAATTCAACCAACACCCTTCATATCCCTTCAAAATCATTTCTCCTGCATATTCCTTGTCTTACCTTAACGGAACATGTTACTTTATCGTTAATAGCTATATCCCACACCTCTTCATACCATTCTTCCATTTTACATTCTGCCTGCCCCTTCCACTTCCTAGCTATCATAATTTGAGCAGCTGTCAATAAATTTGTGAGCAAGTCCTTCATAGCCTGCGAACCTTCCACCCCATTGCAAATTGATAATAATGCCACCTCTGGACTTTCAGTCAGTTTTAACCCAGTGATTTGTGTTATCTCCTTAAATACGCTTTGCCAAAAAAATATATGTACATATTTACACCTCCACCACATGGGAACATAATTCCCGGTTTCCTGGCATCCCCTCCAACATAACACCAAATATTCCTTGTTTATTTACTCTGTCTAGTGTTAAATACCATCTCCAAACTAATTTATAATAATTTTCTGTAAGTGATGGAAGTCAATCAATGAAATTTTATTATTATTTTCATATTGAGATATTTGTAGAATAAACTTGGAAGAAATTCTTCCAACTTTTCTTCTTCTTTTCTCTTTATTTTTTCTTCTTCTTTTTTCTTTTCTTCTTTTTTCTCTTTTGTTCCTTTTTATATATGCGTGGGCTTATTTGAAATATATATGTATGTATTTGCAATATTTTGCTTATATTTTGTAACAATTATGTTAAATTTAAAAAATATTTTAAAAATATATATAATAATTTTCTTTTATTCTTACAGACATTTTCAACGTACGATTCTCCCCTATTTCCCCCAGCTTTGACTATCTATATGCCTTGCTGTCTCCTTTCCCCACACCTCTTTTAACTGATCTTCTTGATTCTCTGTTTCTTCTAATATTTTATAAAATGACTGAGTTCTGTTGCTTCCTAATTCCAGCTGCTAAGAATCACGTGGGTAGAGCTCAGGTCCTACTTCTCGGCGTCCCATAGGCTTCTGGTTGGACACTGAGAAAAGGATGCTCGGTTAGATGGGTCCTTGGCCTGATTCAGCAGCCAGGCTCTTTGTCAACAGAAGAGCTGCAGCTCAGTGGCAGGCAGGACAAAAAAGAGAGAAAGGTTGTTTTTGTTGCTGAAGTGGAAAATTTCCACTGTTATAAACGAAGAGGAGTTTTACGCAGATCCAATTACAGTAAAACTCTTATTAAGCAGCCGCATTCCTGAACAAACGGTACTCACTTGGAAACAATATGATAATTAAACCATTGACATTTTGAAGCCACTAAGTCAGAGAGAACTTTGAAAATTCCAATTTTGAGTTTGCACGACTCTAATGCGCTACTTAATTGAGGTGTACTCAACTAGCAAAGATCGGGTTATGGGTGGGGGAGAAGGAGAAGGGTAGCCTTTTTGCATCTTCTCTTGCGGTGAAGCAGTCAAGACCTCTAGCTGAAAAGTATTTACAATATGTAAACCTGCTTTCCTTCCATTATTCTCTGCTAACAGTGCTTCCACAGCTCATTATTTCCAACATGAAATAGCACTTAATGAATCCTGAATGATGGCGGAATGACTGCGGAAGAGCTTATGACATTGCCTACAAACTCCCTAATGAATCCTTTCTGATTGCCGTCACCGCTTTGAAATTCAAATGAATTCTTATCGATTGCTGGGCGACAAGCACGTTTCTTTCTAAACAGTCATGCAGACAATGCATTCATCACCTTTGCTGAAGGATCAACATTTGCACCTGCAATTCTCCACCCTTATTCCTGGGCAGAGAAACTCCTGGTGCTAGGTGCTGCATATTCACAGGAAGGGGATGGTATTTTCCCCAAAGACCAGTGGGACTCACAAAAAAGAACATTCTCGGGGGGGGGGGGGATATCACTGAAATTTCAGCCCTGGCTTCATAGAATAGGGTCCTGCTTTGCAGAGGGCATCCATCAGTTTGAAAGGATGTCAGGGAACTGCTTTCTACCTGAAGATAAAAGAAAACCCATAAAGTAAACCTGGGTCCCTGAAATCGTATGTCAACAGTGATCAACAGGACAGCAAACTCAGCAGGCAACCCAGTGGCCCAGTCACCATCTCCATCACTATGATGAGATTGCTGCATTGCAATTCCAATTGCAATAATTATTTCTAAAATTATGCTTATACATATATATTTGCAAATGCAAAATTTATAAAAGTCCTCTTTTGCACTGGTGCATTTCTTCTTTTCTTAAGTGAGGCATAGTTGGCCACTGCGCTACCTATGAGTGAAAACATAAAATAATAAGGGGGCACAACAAAGAAATGCTGCCCCTATGACACACTACTTCCTGATGCACCCCTGATGTTGTAGGCCATCTTGCCTGTTGAGTCATACACACCCTCCAACACTTTGATGCCAAATCCAGGACGCCATCTTCCTGCACAGCAGTTATTTGGGTTGCCATAACTTTGTGCCAACCTAGCAGTTCCAAAGTGCAAGTAGACAAATAGGTACCGCTCCAGCGGGAAGGTAAACGGCGTTTCCGTGCGCTGCTCTGGTTTGCCAGAAGCAGCTTAGTCATGCTGGCCACAAGACCCGGAAGCTGTACGCGGCTCCCTCGGCCAATAAAGCTAGATGAGCACCGCAACCCCAGAGTCGGTCACAACTAGACCTAATGGTCAGGGGTCCCTTTACCTTTACCTTTGTGCCACGCCCCCCAAAAAAAGAGGATTGGTTTTTTACCAGGCACGATGCCCCAAAACACCTGTTTTGGTGTACTGAGCAAGATTGTGACCCCCAAAAGTGCTTTCTTCAGGGGGGAAATGCTGCCATTCTCTCACAATAAAAAAATGGGATGTCCCGGTTTTTCCAGGACACTTCTGGGGTATGGTCAGATTGAAAACAACTAGTCCAGCATTTGGTTCACTTAGTGGCCAACCAGATGCCTGCAGGAAGCTCACAAGCAGGTAAAAGGTAAATGTAAAGGATCTCTGGATGGTTAAGTCCAGTCAAAGGCGATTATGGGATTGCGGTGCTCATCTCGCTACAGGCCGAGGGAGCAGGCAGTTGTCCACAGACAGCTTTCTGGTTTAGAAGACATTCAATTCTGTTGGGAGCCGCCCAGAGTAGTAATAATAATAATAATAATAATAATAATAATAATAACATAGAATTATTATTATTATTATTATTATTATTATTATTATGGCAGCAAGACTAAACCACTTCTGGTGCAACGGAACACTGTGATGAGTGCCAGAGCACATGGAAACGCCGTTACCTTCCCGTCACAGCAGTACCTATTTATCTGCTTGCACTGGTGTGCTTTTGAGCTGCTAGGTTGGCAGGAGCTGGGACAGAGCAACGGGAGCTCTCCCCATTGCGGGGATTCGAACTGCCAACCTTCTGATCTGCAAGCCCAAGAGGCTCAGTGGTTTAGACCACAGTGCCACCCGCTGTTCTCCCCAGTTGTGATTCCCTTCAAGTGGTATTCAGAGGCCTACTGCCTCTGACAGTGGAGGCAGAGCTGTTGTGGTGATGGCTTAAGGGGACACATAGGACCTCCGGGTTGATAGTTTGCGAACCTAAGCCCACTATAAAGAATCAGAGTGGGCCATGAAGCACACCTCAAACCCCTTGTCAACTGCTGAAATGGTTATATATTTGACCTTTCTAATGCACTGCTATGATTGCTCAATCCTCAGCAGACTAAGTGGAATACAGTAGTCCCATTGATGTGGTGGGCCTTTAAACATGATGTAGATATTCATGTGCATGATTTTTCCTTTTTCCTTTTGCTAAATTAGCCTGGGAAGCCAAATCATTTCCTGAGGTGAGAAATATATTGAAATGCTAATGGACCCTAGCAGGTTGCTTTCTGTCCTTTGGGGGAAGAACATAGGAGGGGATTTCTTAATGGTGCTTTCCCCAATCCCTTTCAGAAGATCAAAAAAAGAGGAGCTTTGATATGAACAAATAAACTTTGATAAGGCCCTTTCACCTCCACTGCTAATTGAGAAGAAATGCCCTGCTTTGCGGGCCACAGGGCCTAAATTCAAAATTTAGAGGGACTTCTTATAAATTTAAAGGTATATAATAAAATGATAATTGAAAAGGGAGGCTTTCGGCCTCCTCGCTGCAGGATGAATGGGTTTGATCTTCACAACTAGGCAAAGAAATGAAGGTCGTCAAGGTATAAATAAAACAGAATGATACAACAATAACTGAAATATCAAAGAGAGCAAAGCATCATGGTTATATTCAGTGGTGAGGGTATTTGTTCAACGTAAAGACAGAGCATTCATGGTAAACCTTCTTTAGTCAGAATTTAAACGTGGGGCCCCAGGACACTCTATCTGTCCCCTGGAGGTCTCCCCAAGCCACACCCGGGTCACATTGACACCATACAATGAAAGCTTTGTGATGCCACTTTAAACATTCATAACTTCCCCAGAGAAATTCTGGGAACTGCAGTTTGTTAAGGGCAGGGGTGCCAGGTATAGGTGGCTCTGGGTGCCTGAGCACCCACAAAAAATTGTTGTGGGTGGTTGGCACCCAACACCACAGGGGCCCCGTGCAACTTTCAAGGTCTCGCAAGGCCTCAGGCAGCATCTTGGAGGCCTCAGAGATGCTTTCTAAGGCCTTCTGAGAGCTCGGTACCACTGGAAGTCAGGTTCTGAGGCTGGGGGGCGTACGTGATGTCATAATGTCACATTATGATGTGACGTCATGCACACTGGGTGCCCATAATCTGGAGCCCAAGTTGGCTCCCCTGGTTAAGGGTGCTGAGAGAGTTGTTACAAGATACCTGTTCCTCTCAAAGAGCTACAATTTCCAGAACGGTTTAACAATCATTCCCTCTTTGCAGACAACTCTGGAATTTGTTGTAAGGGAAATGGGGGAGGGGGCTCCTAACAACTCTCAGAACCATTAACAAACTACAGCTCCCGGAATTATTTTGGGGAAGTCATAACTTTTTAAAGTGGCATTGTAGCACTTTACAGTAATACCACCACAAACGTCCGCCTTATCTAGGGTCCATTCTGGTGAATGTCTGCGGCAAACCCGGAAGTACCGGAACGGGTTACTTCTGGGTTTGCCACTCGCACATGCGCAGAAGCGCTAAATCACACTTTGCACATGCGCAGAAGCGCAAACCGCTCTGCCCATGCACATACGCGACGATTTGCCCTCTGTCATAGACCAGTTCCAGCCCACCTACAATATCAAGGAAGTCATAAAACACAATAGGGATACATTTGAATTTCCAGTTAGGTATAACAGGGACAATACAGATATAGCAACAGTTAAAAAAGATATAAATTAAAACTTAGTCACTAACATATAACCTAAAATTATCATTTAAGACCTTAATCATTATGATAGCACAGCTTGTTTGCCCTGCAACCTTTTCGGCTAGCGGCTGGGGCTCCGGAACGGATCCTGGCCGCAAAACAAGGTACATCTGTAGATGTATGTTATGAACATGGCCCTGGTCTGTCCATGTCATAGCCCTTACTGGTCCTTCTCATCCAGTGTTTTTTTTTGGGGAGGTAGGGAAGGGGGCTGCTGGCTGGAATGTGTCCTTGAACTCTGAGCATGCCTTTCGCTTGTGTGGATTGAGGATACAGAGGGATCTGTGACTGCATGCAGAAACGAGCCTATTGTACGGAGTTAAAATCTGGATTCACTGCTGCACCCTTCTGGCCCCACCCACCACTTACCTGTGGCCTTTGGAAAGTTGCATAGTAGGGAATGAGGCCCCCAGGCTGAAAAAGTTTCCAAATCCCTAACTTAAATTGTCACATGAACAGTGCCATGTGTATGCTCCCACTACGAATCCTCGTGTTTGCTAAAAAATCTTTCCTGGAGGCTGGAGTGACACACATTGCAGAACAGGGAATACAAACGATTTGGTCCTGAAGCTTCTTATCCAGTACTTCCTCAAGCCAAAAGATCCGCAGTACGCAGACAGTTGTTTCTCAAGCCACCACAAGCTTTCAGTCAATTGACTCAATTTGTTGGTTTGTGGCATGGCAGACCCGCTTCTAAGAATTGGCCAAAAGCTTTGTTGGTGAGGTTCACAGCTTTTTAGTCCCTGTAGATCAGGGATAGCCAATAGGGTGCCCACCAGATGTGAACTAGAACTCCCATCAGCCCCAGCCAGCATGACCAAGGATCAAGGGTCAATGCCTGCTCTAGTCTACAGCACCTAGTCTCTTTCTTTGGCGATCCCTCGTAGTCGAGTAAGATTGTCTTCCATACACACGTTTTTACAATGAGTGACTGTGGAGGCCAATTCTGGACCCACAAATCCTTTCACAGTGGGGACATTGGTTCCTGGGTGGGAGTTGATCACGGTGTGGATTTGCCAAGCACACCTTCCTCTTAGCACGTTTCTCCCTTGCGTTCTGAGTTCAAGTGTCTTCAAAGTCCATGACACCTTTGGTAAAGGCTGTTCTCCAACTGGGCGCTCGCAGGCCAGTGTTTCCCAGTTGTCGGTGTTTATACTAATTTTTTTTAGATTTGCCTTGAGACAGTCTTTAAACCTCTTTTGTTGACCACTTGCATTACGCTTTCCATTTTTAAGTTCGGAATAGAGTGCTTTGGAAGACGATAATCAGGCATCCGCACAACATGACCAGTCCAACGAAGTTGATGTTGAAGAATCATTGCTTCAACACTGGTGATCTTTGCTTCATCCAGTACACTGATATTAGTTTGCCTGTCTTCCCAAGTGATGTGTAAGATTTTTCGGAGACACCGTTGACGGAATCTTTCGAGGAGTTGGAGATGGCGTTTGTGCACCTAGTGGGCACCACTTTGGCTACCGCTTCTCCAGTTGCATAATAAACAGCGTCCTGCTGCCACATTTGAATTAGCCCTTAAACAGAGAAAGCATGGAAATCCAACCATTTCAGAGACCCAGAAGTTACCACCAAACAGCCGTTTTCTCCTCCAGACTAATTATTTCCCATTAGCATCGTAGGAGAGCATTCTTGTCAAGCTGACAAATCTGGCAGTCACCGTGCATGTCTCCTGATACTATTTCACACACATGTGCGCACACACGCATAGGTACACATACTAATTATTAGTAAAGGTTGATAAATTCAGGGTGGGTCAAATAGAAATGTCACTGTGAAAGGCCACGTAATCCATCAGCAAACTGCTCCCATGCCAGATTCACAATCCAGCTGCCACCCAGCTGCCAAGATGGTGTTCAGCATCGGCCCATCAAAATGGGCAGCGCAGGGAAGTCTCCTACCTGGAGGAGAGCAGTGCCAGGCGAGAGGCAGGTCCTCCCAGGCCAATTCCAGACGTTGGCTTTGGAGCAGTGCAGCTGCCAGACACTCCCTGCGAGGGAATAGGACTTCTCCGGGTAGGTGAAGGAAACAGGCAAAGTGAATGGACAGAGAATAGGCAACGACAGTAACAGATGAGCATGAATATTGTCAGCATATGTGTGTATGCACCAAGGCAGCTACTAATTGACTAGTTAGGTCTTTAAAAGCATAATTACTGAATTCATGCAGACAAGCCTCCTCTGCATATACTAATGCTACTATAGTCAACAAAGACATTTGGTGGAACCAAAATATTGCAATAATGAGGGATGCAAACTGACCGAGCTTGTGAGATGCTAAATTTCTTGATTTTCTTTTTTATACAAATTTTTTTGGTCAGATATTTTCATACTGTACATGAGTACATAAGGGTATACATCGCAAAATTGGAAAGCTAATACACGCACTTAAATACTGGAGGGGAAGTACCCCAATATACAGCAAATGCATTCCAATTCATCATAGTTCTTTTGCACCAGTTGATCAAAAAACATTGCTCCTATTGATGTGTCACGCAGTCCCTTCTTAAGAATGGATTTCAGTACTGTGGCAGACGAGGAGCATGAACAAACCTATAGGTGGTGCTGCATTTTTGCAAATGATGTGATTGCATTTGTTAAAAAGGGATGGGATCCAAAGAGTCCATTTGTGCTGGCTGATTAATGCCAGCGATTCCTCCCTCCATTCCTACGTCTTATTCCATTCTAGAAGGGCCATTGACCCACAAGAACAGTTGGGGGGGGGGGAGAAGAGAAGAAAGCACAGTTGTTCTAGAAGAGCACTTCTTGTGGTTCTCTGTACATTGGCCAATGCTGATGTCCCAAGCGAGCTGAAAGGAGTTCACATTCAAATAACGGAATCAAAAGAAAAAGAAAAGCCATCTACGTACCGCTTGCAAGGAATTAATCATTCAGAGAAGCGGCATCTAATCTCTGGAACTCCCTGTCTCCATGTTAGCCGGGTACTTTTACTGTATTATTTCCAGTGCCTAATAAATAAATTGTATAGACAATTGTACAGACACGTAATTTTATCTATGCTGATTTTATCTATATTTTGGTCATTTCTACAACTACTTGCTTCTGAAGCCTGATTCTATCGGATTATTTGGAATGCATATTTTATATTGTTTTATGTAATCTTGGTAAATAAATAAACACCCAAAGGGTGACATGACCCATGACAAGTGATTGAGCGCCAACCCACCACCAGCAGAACTTCCAGTCCAGCCATATCTTTCAGGCTTTTTCAAAGGCCTTTCTCAACTAATGAGCTTCACACATTCACTAGCAGCATAGCCAAAGATATTGAGGGAGATTGTTCCTTATAGTTCTCGGGGTGACTAATGAGAAAGCTACTAGTAATGATGCCTAAGTTCTTCCCCTACTGTCAAAGGCAGTTGTTGGCACCCATCTGTTTGGAGAGACAATGGACTACACCTCTGGGGTTGAAGTGAAATCGCTGCATTAGCAAGGACCAAAGGAAAGCAGAGCAATACATTTGGCACCAGCTGGGCTGCAGGAGTTTCTGGAAGGAGACGTATAAGGCACCATCCAACCATCTTAGGGCCCCCACTCTGGATTTGTATAGGATTTACTTCTTAGCAGAAGATGCACCACAGTGAGGAAGTCAGTGGCAAAAGAGAATTGTAGGAGAAGAGGAATGAGTATGAGGAGCAGGGAAAGATGAACATGAAAATTCATTTATTTCTCCATCCTAATACACATATTTTTCAATGTAATCTTGCTGCTGGTTCTTCTGGGGTTGTTGTTTGTTAATAGAAAGGCAATACATAAATGCATATTTATATGGAGGAATTGATTAGACTGGAAAGGCCTTTGGCCCACAGCTGTCAACGTTTCCCTTTTTTAAAAAGGGAAATTCCCTTATTCTGAATAGGATTCCTCGCAAGAAAAGGGGAAAGTTGACAGCTATGCTTTGGCCTCATCCAGGAGGATTCATGCTCATTCTTATGTTCTTATGACGGAAGCTTTTATTGTTGCCATTTTCATTTGTGCATGTCACTTTGGATGTTTTTTAATGGAAAAGTGGTATGCCGATGTTAGAAATAAACAGATGGTTTCCTAGCAGCTGGGGCAGCCCTAAATTAACATTAAATCGCTGCTGCAACTGCATCCTTCAGTCCACTTGCGAGGTGAAAGTGTTGCTCTTGGAAGTGGTTGAAAGTAGGGAAGCCTGCCCATTTGGGCCAGTTCCATTATTTTCAGAAGCCAAATAGTTTGTGCAGAGCGCGTGGCTCAGTTTCCATCCATAGAAATCTTATCTTCTGCTTCATTCATGGGGGGGGGGGAGAGTCATTTGCAAGGATGTTGTTCTTTCTGAGGCCAAGGGCAAATCACAGAACCTGTCTGGCATGTGGACTGCAGTATCTGGGCCGTCGTGGCATAGAGGAACTGATAAAAGATAAAAGCCAAAATTTACAAAATGAAATAATGAAATCTGCCGGCCAAATTTTTGCTGCCAGTGAATTTCCACGACAGGTGAAGCAGTAACTCCTGGATGTTTGTTAAGTTTTAAAAGCCCTAGCCAGGAAAAGAAAAGCTCGCAGATATGGCTGAATTTTCTGGTTTGTGGAGATTATGAACTGTGACAAAGAATTGCAGCATATCCTCTAATGGCAGTGCTCCTGCCCAGAGTTCTAGCCAGCCAGGAAGCCAGGCAATTCTCCATTCCATTTCACTCTCAGTTGTTGGTTGTTCAGCTGACACTCAGTGCGATCACTAAACATGTTTACTCTTCATCAGAGAGAGGTTTACAAAAATAAGGGGGGGGGGATAGTATTTCTGCAAACCTGAGGGTTCTCCCAAGCATCCCCTGACTTGGATTGCTTTACAAGATGATTAGACAAATTCACGGATGATAAAGCTATCGGTGACTCCTAGACATAATGGCTAGGCTCTGCCTTCATAGCCATACAGTGGCGTAGCGTGGGTTGTCAGCACCCGGGGCAAGGCAAGTAATTTGCGCCCCCTAACCCATGGATTTGCGCCCCCTAACCTGTGGATTTGCGCCCCCTAACCCATGGATTTGCCCTAACCCCAGATGTTGCGCCCGGTGCGGCCGGCCCCCCCTGCACCCCCCACGCTACGCCACTGTAGCCATACCTCTGAAAACGTGTTGCTGGGCACTGCAGGAGAGAAGAAGGCTGTTGGACTCAAGTTTCCCATAGGCATCTGGTTGGACTGACTAGACAGGCCATTGGTCCAATTCAGCAGGGCTCTTCTGATGTTGTTCTGTACATGTGTTGAGGTTGGAAGCTGCTTTATACTGAGCTGGCCCATCAGCAATGTCTACATGGACTGGCAGTGACTCTCCAGGTCTCTCAACCCGGTGTATGCCTGTAGTGGGAGCAGGAGAGCTGGAGATCATGCCAATATATTTCACATCTGGCAATCAATGCACCCCTTGGGTTTCAGATAGCACATAAGTAAAGGTAAAGGTAAAGGAACCCCTGAACATTAGGTCCAGTTGCGGACGACTCTGGGGTTGCAGCGCTCATCTCGCTTTATAGGCCGAGGGAGCTGGCGTACAGCTTTGGGTCATGTGGCCAGCATGACTAAGCCACTTCTGGCGAACCAGAGCAGCGCACGGAAACGCCATTTACCTTCCCACCGGAGCGGTACCTATTTATCTACTTGCACTGTGACGTGCTTTGGAACTGCTAGGTTGGCAGGAGCAGGGACCGAGCAACGGGAGCTCACCCCAGGAATTTGAACCGCCAACCTTCTGACTGGCAAGCCCTAGGCTCTGTGGTTTAACCCACAGTGCCACCTGCACCCCAGTACATGAGTAGACAAGTCTAAAAAGCCCAAGACACAAATTTTCATGGCCTTCTAGTGGCTATGGTGGCTCATTTACCAGAAGTAGCTAACCAACTGTCATGAACGGGCCAGCTCCCAGGGAAGAGTTGCTGCCAACTGAAGAAAGCAGTCAGGAACAGGGAGGGTTAACTGCCATGCAAGATGAGCATTGGCTAATGCCAACTCCCCCATCCCTTGGATTGCCGGCTGATAAGGGAATGGCAGAGAGCAAGCTAGAACGCAGTCAAAGCTTGCCAGAAGCAGAAACAGCAGGGAAAGAGTTAAGAGACAGCCTCTCAGAGAATGGGGAAGACGAGGGAGCTGACCCACTCAGTCCAAAGTCTTCACGAATGGGAGGGCTGCAAGATAGGAAGCAAAGCAAAAGATGTATGAAGCGAAAGTTCAGTTGCTTCTGGTCTCGCAGGAAGCAGTCTTCAGAAGGGTCATCTTGATTGATGATGGCAGAGGCTGTGCTAAAGCCATCTGGAGTTATCTGTTTGTTTTGACAAGAAATCATCCTTTTTAATTAACTACGATCATTGTGTTATCAAGCCCTCAGGGACTGGACATCTTGACATCAATTCTGACCAGGCTAAACCTCCACAGATATTTTGCTCTAGGAGGCTTAGTTTGGTCAGAATCAAGTACAGTCATACCTCATGTTACGTTTGCTTCATGTTACGTTCTTTCAGGTTACGTACCACGGCGACCCGGAAGTACTGGAAAGGATTACTTCCAGGTTTCGCCACTCGTGCATGTGCAGAATTGCAAAATGACGTCACACGCATGCACAGAAGCAGCAAATCGCAACCCATGTGTGCGCAGATGCTCCACTGCAGGTTGTGCTCTTTTCATGTTGCGAATAGGCCTCCGGAACGGATCCCATTCACAACCAGAGGTACCACTGTATACATTTCCAGAGTTAACGCTAAATAAATTTTGGCAAAGTCGCTAGAGGGCCGTGAAAATTTGTTTCCCAGGCTTATTAGACTTTCCTACCCATGTACTTAAAGGGACGCGGGTGGCGCTGTGGGTTAAACCACTGAGCCTAGGACTTGCCCATCAGAAGGTCGGCGGTTTGATTCCCTGCGACGGGGTGAGCTCCCGTTGCTCGGTCCCTGCTCCTGCCAACCTAGCAGTTCAAAAGCATGCCAGTGCAAGTAGATAAATAGGTACCGCTCTGGCGGGAAGGTAAACGGCGTTTCCGGGCGCTGCTCTGGTTCGCCAGAAGCGGCTTAGTCATGCTGGCCACATGACCCGGAAGCTGTACGCCGGCTCCCTCAGCCAATAAAGCGAGATGAGTGCCGCAACCCCAGAGTCGTCACGACTGGACCTAATGGTCAGGTGTCCCTTTACCTTTATCTTTACCCATGTACTATCTGAAACCAAAGGGGTGATTTTTTTTTCAGCTCTCCTACCCCACTACTGGAACTGAACCAGGGTTCTTCAGCATGCAAAGCAGTTGCTCTGCCACTGACTTACAGCCATTCCTCAAACACTCCCATCAGCCTCTGCCAGCATAGCCTGTGATCAAGGATGATGGGAGTTGCAGTGCAACAACATTTGGCCACCCAATGGGACTTCCTTCAATGTAGACAGGTATAGGACTGCAATGTGAATTTGATTCCTTTCCCTTCATCTCTCTGTCCCCTTTCCCTTTTTGTATCATGTCCATTAGCCATTACTTTAAGTTGCAAACCATCTTGTGTGCTTTGGCAAAAAGGAAGCGCAGCAGTATAGCGAACAAACAAATAGATAAACAATTCTTCAAAAATATGCTTGGGGAGGGGGGAGTCATATATGCAAATGTTGTTATGGATTTTTTTATTTTAAAAAATTCCTATAGTTTGAGCCCTCAGTTTTTCACTATAATCAACAGAGAAAAGCCTGAAGCAACAAAATGCACTGGGTGCTGTTTATTGTTTTTCTGGGACTTACCATGAAGATTATTGTGGGCAGTCATGGAGTTTATTTGGTAGCTGAAGAATTGTCTTATCTTGCTGTAAACAAATAGGGAGAGATACCCATTACTGCCTCCTTCTGTGAGTGACTTTACAGAGGAATTCTTCTTGTCAGTCATCAGTGCCTTTGGCTACGGTGAGCAAATGCTACAACCAGCTACAACCAGCTGTGCAAATAATAATAATAATAATAATTCACGCTTTGGGTATTTGATAGGAAGAGTTCAGCTCAGTCTGTAGAAAATCTAAGGATCATAAGGAAAACTCTTCTGTCCTGCTGTTCCTGCACGCTCAAGGCAGCTGACTGCATGATTGAAAAAACAATCCTTTACATTAAAGGTTTGTTTTAAAGTTCAAGCTTTAAATTGCACCAGCAATCACACCAAAAAAAGCCACCGGACAATGAAGCTCTATTAATCACCCCTCCAAGTGCTTTCCAACTGACAAACTTTATACTCAGGAACCTTAAATTGAGAAGGTGGGTCCCATATTACAGGGGCAAGCACAGAGAGGGATATGTTTTTGACAGATCGGGGGTAATGGACCTCAGGCAGCCCCCATCAGCCCATGTATTTGGGCCTTGAGACTCTCCAGAGGCCACACCTTCCTCTCAAGGCCACACCCATCAGCAGTCCTGCTCTGCCTGCTTCTTGAGTGCTATGGCCTGACTGGAATCCCTTGGAGACTGTTCCATTTAGCCCTCAGTTGGCCTCCACCTGCCTGCTTGCCTTACTTACAGCCAGCCCAAGGGGTGGCCATGACGGTCAGTTTCCTCCTCCTTAGTCTCAGTCTTGCCTTTGTAGAACTGAGCAGGGAGGAGGATGGTGACAGAACAAGAATTATTTGGCTACAGCTCTCATTGGCTCTGGCTCCACCTACTGCTGGCTCCATCTACTACGTATCATACTAGTCCTAGTTTGCAGCAGCTGCCATGGCCTCCCTATGTTGAGACCTCCTGATTGAGGGTGAAGAGGTAGGAGTGTATATGTATGTATGTAAACCTTTGATTTTTCTGCAGCAGAAACACATCCTACTTTAGAGAGGTTAGAGTCCAAGCCTTTGCCCCAATCGCTTCTGTCTCTGGCCTTGCCCACCACTGGCATACTGCCCTGGAAAATTGCCCACAAAGGAATCCGACCTTTGGTTTGGAAATGTATCACCACCTCAGCGATAGATGTTTTAATTTCTTGATTTCTTGATTTTTTTTAAAAAAAGAAGCTGAGGATGGGTCCTTGAAGGCGACTTCACCAGTTGGACAGGGCCTGGAGGGGGAGAGGTTGTCCCCAGGAGAGATGTCACTAATTGGATCAGCTTCTCTTGATGTTGGAGCACACAGGTTTTTGAGTGATCCACTTTCAAGCGTTCGGTTGTAGCTGACTATAAACAATTAATTCCTAAAGGCTAACACTGGTCAATTTATAGAGTTGCCCTCATCTTGGGTGATTCTCACTTGGTTAGCCAATGATGTGGTTTGTTGGGAACTTATACCCCTCTTGTGTTTTTCCGCTATGTCACATCTTCATACTAACTTATTGGACCAAATGTATGACTAAGGTTTCAATTTGTTTTTGCTGTGTTGTTCGTCAGCAAGCAGTCTCCTTCATCCTAAGCATATTTACTATTTCTTGCTATCAACTGTTTACAAATGACTATACTTTAGCTGAACCATCCCCACTCTTTCAACATCTATCTTATATCATGATCAACATCATCATCATCTTATTTGTATGCAGCCTTTTCACAGTTAAAACAATGCTCAAGGCGGCTTACAATATGAAAAGATTTACATAGTTACAAACATAGCAAAGTAGTCATAAAAATAAATAAAACACATTAAAAACTACATTACCAAACTGAACAATTTCCACATAAAAAGAAAGATACAAAAAGGTAATACAGTGGTACCTCGGGTTACAGACGCTTCAGGTTACAGATTCTGCTAACCCAGAAATAGTACCTCAGGTTAAGAACTTTGCTTCAGGGTGAGAACAGAAATCATGCAGCGGCAGTGTGGCGGCAGCGGAAGGCCCCATTCGATAAAGTGGTACCTCAGGTAAAGAACAGTTTCAGGTTAAGAACGGACATCCAGAATGAATTAAGTTCTTAACCCGAGGTACAACTGTATCAGTTAATATCAGTAACAACAGCAAAAACTCCCAACAAAACTTCCCCCCAATACCCCAGTCCTTGCTGGGCAGCAGCCACAGCAACAGACCTTATGAGGCCTGTCAAGCCCCGCCCTAGGTCAGGTGGGGAGAGGCAGGAACGGGGCCCTTAGGCACTCAGCAGGGGAGTCATATCCTCAGTTTACCACATTAGCTTATCTTAAAGGCTTCTCATTAAGCCTTTCCCATAGCTTAGTGGTGACCAAACTTGGCCCTCCAGCTGTTTTGGGACCACAATTCCCATCATCTCTGACCACTGGTCCTGTTAGCTAGGGATGATGGGAGTTGTAGTCCCAAAACAGCTGGAGGGCCAAGTTTGGCCACTACTGCCATAGCTGGTATTTTCTCCAGTATCATTTATTTAGAGTTACCTTTCAAAGAACATATCTCCAGGGTCCTCCTTTCAAGGTTCTCCCCAAGAATGCATACATGAAGCACCACAAGTTAGCAAGGTGAGGTGGTGGATGGTGCAAACACCCTGGCAGAACCAATCTGATGCTCCTGCTGGTGTGCTTGCACCATGCTGACCTCTCTTCCGGCTTGGCCTTCCAGTAAGCAACTGTGACTCACCGGGCATGAAGTTAGTGTAGTGGCTCTTATCCCACCCAACAAACTGTTTCTGCTAAGATGTATGTTCTGTTCCTACAATGGGCTTGAATCTGTATTTTCTTGCAGTCTTACTAAGTATCATTCACCTTTTCTTTATCCTGTGTGTGGTGTAGTGGTTAAGAGCGGTGGACTTGTAATCTGGTGAACCGGGTTCGCGTCTCCGCTCCTCCACATGCAGCTGCTGGGTGACCTTGGGCCAGTCACACTTCTCTGAAGTCTCTCAGCCCCACTCACCTCACAGTGTGCTTGTTGTGGGGGAGGAAGGGAAAGGAGAATGTTAGCCGCTTTGAGATTCCTTAAAGGGAGTGAAAGGCGGGGTATCAAATCCAAACTCTTCTTCTTCTTCTTCTTCTATGCCTCCTTTTGTTCTCCATTGTGCTGAGGAAGGGAACAGCCCTCGGTTCCTCTAACTCCAGGATAAGAAAGCAACACAGCAGGCTGATTGACAAGAGCTGCAAAAGATCAATATTTGAATGTGTAACAAAGACAGATGTGTACACATTCTGCTACCCAAACAATGTTTTCGAAACCAGCCTCCTGAAAGTAACTATCATTTCCTCTTGGATAATTTGAAAGCAGGACAAAAACTACAAATAATAGTCAGTTGCCATTTTTGAACTGTGAAATTCACAGCAATCCTAGAAGAAGGATGAGGGAGAAAGAGAGAGACTTGATGCAGCAGTGTTAAATCAAGAGGTTAAGTAATATGTACAGGTTCACAAAGAAAATGTCTGAGACAAGAATAGAATCAATCTTTCTAATTCCCCTGCCCGGACGCCTTCAAGAATCAAAGCTACTTTATGTGCTTTATGGAAGAGAGAGGAAAATACTGGAAATATAAAAGTATGCTACCTTTTGTAGTTTGGTAAAGGGTCATAGTTCAGTGGTACTGTGTCTACTTTGCATGCAAAAGGTTCCACGTTAAATCCTGGGCATCACCAAGTAGGTCTGGGATAGACCAGTGCCTGAAACCCTGGAGACCTGCTGTCAGTCAGTGTAGTAGTCAGTGCAGAGGGAGATGTACACATGTTGCATAATCTTTGGGTGCAGATTTAGGGTTTATAACATAGATACTGACTTCCTGGGACGCGGGTGGTGCTGTGGGTTAAACCACAGAACCTAGGACTTGCCGATCAGAAGGTCGGCGGTTCGAATCCCCGCGACGGGGTGAGCTCCCGTTGCTCGGTCCCTGCTCCTGCCAACCTAGCAGTTCGAAAGCATGTCAAAGTGCAAGTAGATAAATAGGTACCGCTCTGGCGGGGATGTAAACGGTGTTTCCGTGCACTGCTCTGGTTTGCCAGAAGCGGCTTAGGCATGCTGGCCACATGATCCGGAAGCTGTACGCCGGCTCCCTCAGCCAATAAAGTGAGATGAGCGCCGCAATCCCAGAGTCGGTCACGACTGGACCTAATGGTCAGGGGTCCCTTTACCTTTACTTTACTGACTTGCTAAGGTAAGAAAGCTATAGGAACATTGAAGAAAGATAAAAGAATCTGAACAAGGCTAGAAAAAAATTACCATGGGCTCTGATGTTGCCATAGTTTGTAACTCCTTAATTTAGGGGTCAGCAAACATTTTCAGCAGGGGGGCGGTCCACCGTCCCTTAGACCTTATGGGGGGCCGGACTATATTTTGAAAAAAATAAATAAAAAATGAACGAATTCCTATGCCCCACAAATAACTCAGAGATGCATTTTTAAATAAAAGCACACGTTCTACTCATGTAAAAACACACTGATTCCCGGACCATCCGTGGGCTGGATTGAGAAGGTGATTGGGCTGGATCCGGCCCCCAGGCCTTAGTTTGCCTACCCATGGCATAAACTCAGGACCCTCCTTTGTGTAGTAAGTTCATTTTATTATTATTATGTTTTCCATTTGTGAGTGGAAAATCACATTGACAAAGTCCTGCTCATGGAACATGGAAAATTCCACCTGCAATATTTATGGCATGTTGTGTTAGTTAAGATCAGGGTGGTGCTGGTTGTGGGGAGAATCTGAGTTAGTGTTTACAGACAAAAACCTTGTTTGTTCAGCAGTGGACGGAGCAGGCCAGCCACCCTTCCCTTAATTTAAAATGGCCTTTGAAATGCCCCCACAGAAGCCAGAATGATTTATTGACAGAAATATCCTTTCATTCAACAAATAACTAATCCTTTTCCAAAACGTGGTGTTGTTTTATTAATGTAAGGAGCTGGGAGGCCGCATTTCAGCTCAGACGCAGGATATTGCAGCTGATCATTTCTTTGTGATGAATGTGATGGCTCTCGCTTCCTTCTCTGATGGGAAGAGGAAAGTTTTGAAAAGAATTGATCATCGGAGGCCATGTCGAGAACTCAAGTAAATGTGCTTCTGTGAAATGAGATCTTGGTTTGCTATTTCCCTTTTGCGTCGCCTTTGTGGGCTTTGCCACAGCAGCGGTTTGCAATTGTTTCTTTTTAATCTTCAGGGAGCCTCTCCACGATGATTGCTTTGCCGAGGAACCCCTTCCCATTTGTGCAAGATTCAAGGAGAGACTGTCACTGAGTGATAACAAAGCATGTCCCTGACATCTCCCAGGCTTAGGTCACAGGTGATGCAGAAGACCTCGTTCTGAGACACTTGAGCACTGCTACTAGACAGAAGAGACAATACGGGACTAGATGGGCAAATAGTCTGCCGGAAAGACTGTAGCTTAGTGCAGAATTCAAGGCACTGTATGTCATGGGGATGAGGAATCTGTTGCCTGGCCAATACTGTTGGACTCCACTTCCCATGAGGACAAGCAGGCATAGTCTTTGGTCAATTATGATTGACCATAGAGCCTGTGTTGTGTGGTGGCTAGAGTGTCGGACTATGACCAGGGAGACCAGGATTCAAATCCCCACTCGGCTATGAAGTTCACTGGATGACCTTGGGCCAGTCATTGCTGCCTAAGCTAACCTACCTCACCAGACCCTCCAAGTGTCCCTGTTTTCCAGGGGCAGTCCTAGATTTACAGAAGCCATTCCTGTTTCAGAACTGATCCTGGAATGTCCCACTTTTCCTTAGGATGTCCCTATTCTCATCGCAGAAATGTTGGAGGGTACTGAGTTGCGTGACCCCTGAGGCAAGTAACTATACAACCTTTAGAAGACACCTGAAGGCAGCCCTGTATAGGGAAGTTTTTAAAGGTTTACTATACAAAGAGGTTACCGGTTCTCTACAGACAACTTTGGTCTTTTTGAGCTCAGCCAATTAAAATGCCGCGAAGAGTTGGGGCAGGCAGGGGGCATGTGACCAAAACCACCTGAACAGGCAAGGAGGAAAGAGGTGTGGGCATTCCATGGAGGTGGGGGGCAAGGGGGAGGGAGGCAAGGGAAAAGGGGGGAGCAGAGAAAACATATCTAACTATGCCAACTCCCACCCCACCTAATGCCAATCCCCATGCCCCCTCGAAAGGCAGAGCGTCCAACCATTGTGCCTGGTCCTTCCAAACTAGATGGCAACCACTTTAAAGGGAGATACATTGTCAGTTATAAATACAGCATTTTCAGGGTGGGGGTGTTAAATTTTTAATTATGTTTTAATATATGTTGTAAGCCACCCAACATGCCTGAGGCAACCCAGTCAGATGGGAGCATAGCTGTCAATTTCCCCCCTTTTTAAAGGGAAATTCCCTTGTTCCGAATAGGATTCCTTGCAAGAAAAGGGAAAAGTTGACAGTTATGGATGGGAGGGGTGGAAATAAACAGATGAAAATAGGGATGGCCTATTCAACAACAACAACAACCATAAATATTATTAGGTGCTTTGAGCTGGGCAATGCTAGACTGGAAAAGCAACTAAAGCATGTCATAGAGAAATATATTTAATGCCAAAGAATCTCATGACACATTCCATGCAGAATCCTTTTGCCATTGCCAGCTGAAAAGAGCCTTGACATTATTGACTCTTCCTACCTCAGTTGGTTTTCCACAGACAGTCTCAACAGGGGATACGTAGCTTGAGCCAGATTTTAGCAAACGTTGAAAGCTTTTGGCATGCCCAGAATTTTCACTGGCAACCAGTCAAATGTCCAATGGCTCCCTGGGGCACCTCCATCTAAACACTGTAGTAACAGCTTTCCATTCTTTCCACTCTTATTTGTGCGGTCATGTGCCTTGTATCACATTGAACTCTCACCTCCTATTTGTATTTGGCTAGGCTCCTAGTACAGGGACAACCACTTTCCCCATCCATCACTGATGGCTCTCTGAGGACACCAGCCTTTTCAGCATCCATGGAGACTTAATTGCAGGTCAATTTGGTATCTGACAGCCATTTTAATCTGTGCTGATCTCAGCTGGGGTATGAAGATAGCTTGTATACAGCAAGAGAGGGACAGACCTTCATAACCAGAAAGCTTCGCTGTCTATTGATCTGCATTCGATAGCCCCGTGCCCTATTTTATTTGCAATAATAGGAGCCGGCCTGTGTCGGCGTTTTCGATGATACCTTTGAATCACATAGGCTGCATTTGATTCAGAACAACCCCCTCCCTCCTAGTTTTGGTGGGATTTTAATCAGAAAAACCACCATGTTACGTCATAGCCAGTTACAGATAAATGTATACACTCCTCCCATTATTGCCCTAGCAGACTGCTGCGAGCTGATTCAAAAAATCACTGAACACTAATGATGGGTTGTTGCATTTACTCAATGAAGCTATACTGCTCCAGAAGGAATAGATGTTGTCGTTTAGTCGTTTAGTCATATCCGACTCTTCATGACCCCATGGACCAGAGCACGGCAAGCACTCCTGTCTTCCGCTGCCTCCCGCAGTTTGGTCAAACTCATGCTGGTAGCTTCGAGAACACTGTCCAACCATCTCGTCCTCTGCCGTCCCCTTCTCCTTGTGCCCTCCATCTTTCCCAACATCAGGGTCTTTTCCAGGGTGTCTTCTTTTCTCATGAGGTAGCCAAAGTATTGGAGCCTCAGCTTCAAGATCTGTCCTTCCAGTGAGCACTCAGGGCTGATTTCCTTAAGAATGGATAGGTTTGATCTTCCTGCAGTCCATGGGACTCTCAAGAGTCTCCTCTAGCACCTTAATTCAAAAGCATCAATTCTAGATGCTATGGGCTTAATTGCTTACACTCATCTAGGATTTGAGCCATGGCAGAATTTAGCAACTTGCTTCTATATGTTTACAGCAAAAGCTGCTTTTGGGCAACATGCATTCAACTTCTTTCTGCTGGCCTCCACTCCATGTTGTAGATTTGCCCTTTGACTAGGATGGTTTTCAGTAAATAGCATCATTGTGATGCAAAGATGACTTTGTTTGTACTCCCATCACCTGAAAAATTGAAATATTGGAGGATTATTGGGTGATTATGGGAGGTATCATCATTCCAAGGTGGAACATCTATCCAGGGGTGTGGAACTTGTGGCTTTCCAGGTGTTGGAGTCCAGCTGTCACCAGCCCCATCAAGGCTGATAGCCAGGGATAACCAGAGATGTAGTCCAGCAATATCTGGATGCCCGCAGCTTCCTTCTTCCTAGCAATCTCAGGGAAAGGATGGCCAAATCTGTCAATTTTAGATTCTGTCAGTTTTTCATTTTTACAATCTTAAGTACAGTTTGTCACATTTCTGCAACAGTGTCCACAAATGCGGGCACTTCAGAGTGCATTCCTCCTAATTTACACATTTCTGTATGCAATTTTGCCTAATACTGATTTTTACAATATGTTTTCCCTTCATCTAATGAATTTTTATATGTTATTTTCACTTTAAAAAGAATGTTTTATGCACACTTTCTCTTAATTTTTCTCCTGTGTTTATGAGCACACTTTTTTTTTTTAGTTGAAAGACTGCACCACAAAATTCAGAAAAGTGTGTTTTTGAAGGATAACTATGTTTCAGTTTGCATATTGTTCTGGGAATGCAAACTGAATTTCTTCCTCTAACCTTTATCTCAGCAGGTGTTATTTCAGATTTAGGTGATGGATTAGAGGTGTATTATGTGTGATTTTCTGTATTGGTAGGACAGGTTTTGTAGCAAAGTTCAAAACAGTTCTCTGTTGGATATAGTCGAGATTAGAAAGAGTGTATGTTCTAAAGGTATATTTGAAGAACATTTCTCAATGTTTTCTGGATTCTTTATATGGATTTGTGTGTTTGCTGGGTATAAGAGATCCTTCATTTATGTGAAGAGATTAGTCCAGATCAGCTGTTCCTAGCCTGGACCTCTCTAGATGTTTTGAACTACACTTCCCATCAGCCTCAACTATCATGACCAATGGCCAGGGGTAATGGCAGTCTATTTATATCAAGTATTTATATACAGCAGAAAAGATCCCAGAGGTTTTTTTACAGAGCTGTTGAACAGTTCAGTTTCTAGTGCATAGATATTACAACGCATGATGCACATTATGTAACAGTTCCATGTCCTGAAGCCACATTGCAAACCAGGCTCTGCTGCTCAACCACTTAAGTGTTGTACATTCTTCAGGAACTGCTACCATTTTGGAACCACCCTATGCTAAGTACAAGCATCTTCCATGTATCCTCCAAACACAGACCTTAAAGAATCTCAGAATCATAGAATTGTAGAGTTGGAAGGGACCCCAAGAGTCATCTAGTCCAACCCCCTGCAACATAGGGATCTCAGCTAAAGCATCCATGACAGATGGCCATCCAACCTCTGTTTTGCTTCATCTTCCACAGCATCAACTAGTCCGGCGACTTATGGAGAGCCACAGGTTCCCCATCACTGATCTAGTCAAGTCCCCTCTATCCCAGCATCCTGTGTTCCAGAGGGGCCACTCAGATGTTTCCCTGAAAACCGCAAACAGGTCTCCCAACACAGGCTCCTTTCTGTATAGCTGTCATGGGTCATAGCCATTGATAGATTTATCAACGGCACTAAAGAATCATAAGCCAGCTCTTCACGCAGAAGATAAGCACACTGAGGGTATATTTCCAATATTTGAGCTACTGACGGGAAAGTAAGGAGCACTGGAGAAACGCAGAACAAACGAAAAGGGGAATCACACGAAACTGTGAACCAAAACTGAGAAAGACAATGGAGAAAGGATGTGGGAGGGAGCAAGCTGAGATTTTTGTTTCCTCCCAGGCCCGATACAGAATATAGAATGTATCTATTTTCCTCTCTCTTTCTCTCTTTTTCTTAAAAAAAAAGAAAAAAGAGTCTTGCAATCTGGGCAATTTCCCACTCGGCTTGATGACAAAATGCATTTTCCTCAGAATAGCTGTAAATCACACGGAACTCCTACTGATAGCACTTTGCAGTAACAAGGAAAAAGCTTTTTTTCCTAAGCTGCGCCTCTCCCCGAGATAATGGCTTCCACCGTCTCCTAGTCTGTGCCAGGTATGTTGTGAATAATGCATTCCTCCTATAACAGGATGCACTTCTGCTGGTCGAAACAGAGTCCTACACAGCGCTGGTACCGGTGGTTAGCATCACTGGGAACCTGCTGAAGCCCACACTTCAGTGGGAGAAACCACTGGTGACCTCCAGACCTTCCTTCTTGATGTATCTACCTATGAACAAGGTAAATAAGATGCAGCTTTTACTTGCCTCCATGCCTTGTACCTCTGGACGGTAGTGCATATTGGACCTGAAGGGAGAGGTCTAGTGAACGGAGAGATTTGACATTGACAAAGAGGCAGATTCAGTTGGGAGGGGGGACCTCCTGAGGGCATTTTACCCGAGGAACACATCCCCCCCAAAAAAAAATTTTTGAAGTTGACAGCTATATGCCTAAAGTGTCTGGGCTTCCCCTTATTACAGGTGGAGAGAACCTGTTCTGTAGCTCAGTGGTAGAACATCTGCTCTGTACACAGAAGTCCGCAGGTTCAATCACTGGCCTCTTCGCGTAGGTCTGGGAATATCCCCTACCTATAGTTCAAGCTACGGTTTTCCCAGTAGTGATGTACGGAAGTGAGAGCTGGACCATAAAGAAGGCTGATCACCAAAGAATTGATGCTTTTCCATTATGGTGCTGGGGGAGACTCTTGAGAGTCCCATGGACTGCAAGAAGATCAAACCTATCCATTCTTAAGGAAATCAGCCCTGAGTGCTCACTGGAAGGACAGACCCTGAAGCTGAGACTCCAATACTTTGGCCACCTCATGAGAAGAGAAGACTCCCTGGAAAAGACCCTGATGTTGGGAAAGATGGAGGGCACAAGGAGAAGGGGACGACAGAGGACGAGATGGTTGGACAGTGTTCTCGAAGCTACCAGCATGAGTTTGACTAAACTGCGGGAGGCAGTGGAAGACAGGAGTGCCTGGCATGCTCTGGTCCATGGGGTCACGAAGAGTCGGACACGACTAAACGACTAAACAACAACAAAAACCCTATGGAGCCACTGCTAGTCCGTGTAAACCAGGGTTTCCAAACATGGGTCTCCAGCTGTTTTTGGACACAATTTCCATCATTCCAGACAACTGGTCCTGCTAGCTAGGATTGATGGGAGTTGTAGTCCAACAACAGCTGGAGGGCCAAGTTTGGGAAACTCTGGTGTAGAGAATACTGAGCTAGATAGACCAATGGACTGACCTGTTATAAGGCAACTTCATATGTTTCAGTGCCGCTATGTTGACGGACTACAACGCCTGCCATCCTTGGCTGGGGCTGATAGGAGCTGCAGTACAACAACATCTGGAAGGACCAGAGGCCCCCCCATCCCTTCCTCACAATATGCTTTTTGAGAAACGCTGTTTGACATGCGCCACATACCCTACCCTGAGATTAAGTGCCACAGGTTGTATAATAACTATTCTTAAAGATAAATTACAATTAAACATTTCTACAATATTGTTCTCCACAGGAGGATGGATGCAAACGTAGGTGGAATGTCCTGCATGAACTCCCATATGGGGAGGGATTTTCTGACAGCTGACCTTTTTCTCCATGGCTCTGTTTTTGTTTTGGTTGTGGGCTATGCACACTGCTAAATTCAGCCTCAGCAATGTGATGGAAATATATATATTCATTCAGCGGAAACATGTGGCAGAGGGCTTGGCTGCCTTAGTTTGACCTCTGTCATGTTAGTTTCCTTCCATGTGCCATTAGAATGGGCCTGGTTTAGGAAACAGAATGATACTTATAATTAAGAACTATCTAAGCAGACACAAATATTTTCAGGAAAGGGGAGGAGATTTGTGAATGTTTTTACCTTTCCCCCTTAAAAAAAAGTGACTGCAAGAAATTGCTATACATGCTGGTAAATTCTGCTTGCATTCTTTGGGAATAAGTACACTTCCCTTAGGAGGCTACTGGAAAACTTCCTAAGGTTGATTCAAGTGTCTGAAGGAGTAGCAGAACTCTTACATCACAGCATGTGCCTGAACATGTGAGAAGTCTATCCCAGGAATGTGGCTTCACCCAAAGTCTTGGTTTCACCCAAAGAACCTTGGGCGTTTGCTAAGGGTGTTAGAGCTGTTAGGGGATCCCTATGCCCCTTCCAGAGCTACAATTCCCAGAGTTCCCTGAAGGCTCTCTAGGAATTGAAATGACTACAGTTTTAAGAGCTCTCCCGCACTGAAGCTGAAAGTTTTCAAGGAAGCATTTTTGGTGTGACCCCATGAGATAGAGAAGTGAATAAAAACCCCACATCTCCTTTAAGTAAGATCCTCATCACCATCATTTCATTATTTATACCCCACCCATGTGGGCGGACATATAAAAACATAATATGACATCAGACATTAAAAACTTCACAATACAGTGGTACAGACGCTTCGCGTTACAGACTCCGCTAACCCAGAAATAGTACCCCAGGCTAAGAATTTTGCTTCAGGATGAGAACAGAAATTGTGTGGTGGCAGCGCGGCGGCAGCGGGAGGCCCCATTAGCTAAAGTGGTACCTCAGGTTAAGAACAGTTTCAGGTTAAGAACAGACCTCCGGAACGAATTAAGTTCTTAACCCGAGGTACCACTGTACAGGGATGCCCTCAGATGTCTTCTAAAAGTCAGATAGTTGCTTATTTCCTTGTGTTCCACAGGGTGAGTGCCACTACTGAGAATGCCCTCTGCCTGGTTCCTTGTAACTTCACTTCTCACAGTGAGGGGACTGCAAGAAGGCCCTCAGAGGTGGATCTTCTTCGGGTATACTGGGCCGAGGCCATTTATGTCATAGTCCTCTACTGCCAGTCACAGCAGAATTAAGTGGCGGAAGAAGCCAGACCACCAGCTGAGTCTCGGGGGGGGGGGTACTTGCCTGGAGACAGAGTCTGTATACAATGTTTAGTCCAGTCCTAAGGTCAAGTGTATCTCAGTTCACGTATTCAGATGATCCAGGGGTCAAGAAAGCTGATGGTCCAAGGTCTCAAGAATCAAGAAGCAGCAGCAAGGTCTGCCCAGGAACAGTGAATGTTGTTTCCAGCAACTGACTGAGGTAGGAAACCCTGCTGAAGAAAGCTGGAGCCAGCTGGTTCACATCAGGACCAAGAAGGCTGATGAGCAGCAGGTGGAGTCACTTGGCCTTCTTCTCCTTCAGGCTGCTGCTCAGCAGGTGAAGCTGACTCCTGGCCCATGACAATTTAGGGTTTTAAAGGTCAGCACTAACACTTTGAATTGTGCTTGGAAATGTACTGGGAGCCAGTGTAGGTCCTTTAGGACTGGTGCTATATGGTCCCGGTGGCTGCTCCCAGGCACCAGACTAGCTGCTGCATTTTAGATTAGTTGTAGTTTCCAAGTCACCTTCAAAGGTAGCCCCATGTAGAGCGCATTGCAGTAGTCCAAGCGGGAGATAACCAGAGCATGTACATCTCTGTGCAACTGCCCTATTTCAACTTCTTCTGGGATCAGCCTCTGAGTAGGTGATCCATTCACCTGCCTCACCTCCTCCTTCGTTGTTTTTGAACTCCCCATTTGTGAAACAAATGGTTTGAGTTTCCAATGCTTACTCAGTCGTTTGAATCTCGCCTAACATTATACTTTCAATTTGCCACCATTATGGTTTCATTTGACATTCAATATATGGTAATAGCAATGAATTGGCTAGATATGGAGTGTCATATACTTGGTAAGGATAGCATTTCATTGTAATGTAAAGGAGTTTTAGTGCACAGAGGCTTTTCAGAAGCCATTCTTTATATGCCTTTTCCCTTCCAACAGAACAGTAAATGCGCTAGTAGAAAAAGAAACCTGGAAGCAAATGTTTGGTAGGAAAACTTTAAGGAAATCTCTACCTCCCTTGAATGGCCCTAAATCTTTTCTGGGGTTTCCCTCAGCCCTCTGGAGCAGATTTGGGGGTGGGGGGGAGGAGAAGAGGAAGGGAAGTTTCTCTGATCAAGCGGAAGTCATTCTGGTGATGAAATTATTTAGTTGAATTCCATCCAGAATAATTAAATTCGGACTTGCCCCCCAAATTTCAACTGCTGACCATTTAGTAATACCACTGGCATGGCCCTTTCCCATGCATTGTCTTACTGGATGATGCAGAAAATAATAATAATAATAATAATAATAATAATAATAATAATAATAATAATAATAATTTATTTATACCCTCCCATCTGGCTGAGTTTCCCCAGCCACTCTGGGCAGCTCCCAATCGAGTGTTAAACACAATGCATCATTAAATATTAAAAACTTCCCTGAACAGGGCTGCCTTCAGATGTCTTTTAAAAATAAAATAGCTGCTTATTTCCTTGACATCTGATGGGAGGGCGTTCCACAGGGCGGGTACCAAGAAGGCCCTCTGTCTCGTTCCCTGTAACCTCAGTTCTCGCAATGAGGGAACCACCAGAAGGCCCTTGGCGCTGGATCTCAGTGTCCAGCCTGAACAATGGGGGTGGAGATGCTCCTTCAGGTATACAGGACCGAGGCCGTTTAGGGCTTTAAAGGTCAGCACCAACACTGTATAAGAGGCCCCCAGGCCGCCCCTCCTCTTTCCTTACAACAAGTTCATAAAGCGGGCCAGTATTATGATGTTCAAACTGCAGCAGTCTGTGTGGGTACCTTCCTTAGGAAACAAAGGAGCCAAGGCAATGAGTTTGAGCAAGAAAACCGCAGAGACGAGTCAAACAGCCCTCTCCTCTCTTCCTCAGCTGAGGGAGCCACCCCTAGCTGCTTCACCTGATCAAAGAGGATGGGGTTGCGGGGGGAGAACCCCCGAACTAGACTGCATGTGCATCTCTGCGCTCCGACACACACTCCCAGCATGGGAAAGGTTTTGACGTTCCCCTGTCTAACAAGCGCTTCCTCTGCATTCCATCCAAATAAGCAATTGCCCTTTGTTGTAGAAAAGCAGAATAAATATTGACTCGCCAAATACCATGGGAGAAAATGGATAAAGAAAGAGACCCTCTCCCCCTGACAAACACCCAACAGACCCAAGGATAATGGAAATGTATAATTGCCACCTGACGCAGGCAAGTCAGATATACTTTGCCGTTTGCACTAAGCATTTATTTAAAAGTCAAGGTTGCTGGAGGTTTCCGAGGGATCCATTTAGGCATAATGTTTGTCTGCTTGCACTCTGCTTTTCTGGCTTAGCGCACGGAGGCTGTCCCCAAGCAAGGTGCCCTTTGGCGGAAAACAACAGGCCGCGGGGAATCTATTATAAAAGAAACAGTTTGATGGAATAAACATGCCACTATGTATTCTGCAAGAAAGGATGCTTACTCCGCAGCAACCCTGTTTACATAATTGGGAATACTCCAGCTTTTGCATTTTCAGGAGGGCAGCTAGGCTTTTACAAAAGCAGAGGGGATGCCCAAGGATTTTGGTCTTTCCAAATACCGCTACAAACTGCCCTGATGCACACCTCTCAGACTAATGTGCAAATCAGGAGGACACAGCTGTCCACTGGGTTTAGTAGTTCCCCGCGTGTTACAATGCAGGCCTTAGCTCAAAGAAAGTATTTTCAGCACGTTTTGAAATATGTCTTCACACACGTATTTGAATGCAAATTGTGTGCCGGTTAACTTTCCAGAAAACGAAATCGAATTGGCCAATGGGTGAATGCATACAAAAGACTGGAAATAGAATGATTTGCCCAAAAATGGAAATTACAAGAAACTCCTACTATTGCAGAATGGCAGGCGAAGATGATGGACTTTGCTGAGTTGGCCAGACTGACTTGCAGGATCCAAGATCAGGACAATCAGAAATTTCAGAAAAATTGAGTAAATTTATTGTATATTTAAATGATAATTGTAAGAATTTGAAGACACTAGCAGGATTGAAGTAAATCCTACAATGTAGAGAAATTGTAGAGAGTCAGAATGCGTGTGTGGATTTGATATGGGATACCAGTTGAAGGGAAGGAGGGAAGTCATAAGCTCAGCAGAGCATAAAAATGGTTTATATATTGATCAATGTGTTGTTTGAAAAAGTGTGTAAGGAAAAACAATAAAAATGTATTGGGGGGGGGGGAATAGAATGATTTGACCACCCCTCAAAAAAAAAGAGCTTGTGTTTTGTTACATTTATATACCACCTGTCCTTCCAAATGAGGCTGTTTCAAATCCCATCTCTCAATGTGGGGAAGTGAGCAGTGCCTTTTCTGTGGTGGCTCCATTATGAACCTCTCTACTCAGAGCAGTTTCCCCCAACTTGAGGCCCTCCAACAATTTTGGACTACAAACTCGCATCATTCCTGGACATTGGCCAGGCTGTCTGGGGATGAGGGAAATTGGAGTCCTACATTATTGAAGCTACAAGAAAGGAAATTCTGACGAAACATTAGGAATAACTTTTTGACAGTGAGAGCTGTTTGACAGTGGAAGGAACTCTCTCAGGAGGTGGTGGACTCTCATTCATTGGAGGTTTTAAAGCAGAGGTTGGATGGCCGTCTGTCATGGATGCTTTAGCTGAGATTCCTGCATTGCAGGGGGTTGGACTAGATGACCCCCAGTGACCCCTTCCAACTCTACAATTCTGTGATCTGGAGTGCACAAGGTTGGAGAAGGATAACCTCCAGCAATCAATAAAGCTTCTATGCTGCAGTCGTAGTTGGCATTTGCAAATTAGCCGCTTTATTTTCTGATATAGATTTAGTAGCTGCGCTGTTTCTTTTCAGTTTTGTTTTATTTCAAATATTTCTTACCCACCCTTCATCGAAAGGACAATGTGTGAATAAGTACCAATGGTGTGAATAACACAAATCCACACAGCATATAGAAAGAATTGTAAGCCAACCAACAGCCTTAACAAAACAATCAAACAAAATAGAAAAAGACGTAACAGAATGTAATTCCTACAAAAATATACAATGTTAAATGCTGCCTGAATAAACCTGTGGCACCATGCTATTTCCGATTATAAGTACCACTCCTTTTGGCTGTGTGTTTTGCAAATCTTGGGCGAGAGCATCTTGAGGCTATCAAGCAGAATATGACTCAGGGTTGGGGAGCCTCCGGCATACAGGTCAACTTTGGCTCTCCAGGGGTCTGAATTTGGCCCACAAGGCTGTTCCCAGCAAAAAAAGAGAGGAGGAATCCGTTCTAGCAGGAATCTCAATGCAAACCACCTTTGTGATGCTGCAGCAAGGCAGTCTCTAGCCACCCAGCAGCTGATCCCTTTTCATGGGGTTTTCAATACAAACCACCTTCATGATCATAGAAGTAAAGAATCATAGAATTGTGAGTCAGAAGGGACCCCATGGGTCATCTACTCCAGGCCCCTGAAACGATCCTGGGATCGAACCTCTGAATAGGCTCATCGCCTGATGCCAACCTGGAGTGGTCCGGAGATGTCTTGATCCAACTCAGCTAAAGCCTGGATCCCTTTCGACTGGCCTGATTCAGTCATAGCTGTCAACTTTTCCCTTTTCTTGTGAGGAATCCTATTCGGAATAAGGGAATTTCCCTTAAAAAAAGGGAGACGTTGACAGATATGGATTCAGTTTGGGCTTCAGCCAAATCGGGTGCATATCCCTAATATACAGCCATCACAACTGGTTGCCTTGCCTTCCACGGTACATGCAAAAAGTCTCTCTTTCAACATAATGCCAAAGGTGAGGAAATCAGGGAGAGCGGGGGGCATGGTACTGATTGCTTCGGTCTTGTTTCCCTTTTGCATTTCACAAAACATTTCTAGTGTGCCATCATTCCCCCCTCCCCCCCAAGAAATGATGTAATAACCTTGGGTACCAAACCAGTCCATATTCTGCTCTTACTACTGGGACAAAGCTGGCTGCACTTTAAGCGTATATGGTTCTCAATTCATTTGCCAATAGCAGATATTTTAAAGCCCTTTGCTTTCCAATTTTGATATTACTGTCATCTGTGACAGCAATACCTATTAGCTACTCATGGTTCTGCTCCCTATTAATTAGCACTGTATAGCAGCAGGAATTTATTAATAACGATTCCCTTGATCCCAGTACAGTCTACCTTTTATCCCCTATAACTGCTTTTTTAAAAATCATAGTAATTATGGTTAGAAGTAGAATACCTTGCTCTTACAGATACATCATAATAGAGCAATTATTGGCGAACAGTTTTTCCAACTTGATTATAATGATTCTAATCATTTTCTGATCCAGGTAGCCTGAGGAAACGGGAAAAGGTTGGGTTCACCACTGCATCTGTAATAGATACCGTTGCATGGGTATCGGTGTCAGAAGTTTTCAGCTATAATCATAGAATCATGGAACTGTAGAGTTGGGAAAGGACCTCACAGGTTCATCTAGTCCAGCTCCATGCTATAATCCAGGAATCACAGTTAAAGCATCCCTGGCAGATGGGCATTGTCACAGACTGGTTGGATGCACAGGAATGGTGGGATGAACCAGCTGGGAAACCCCCAAGGGAAGAAGGCTCAGAGCCAGGGGATTGGTGGTGGGACAACAATAAGTGGTCAGAGGGAGAAGAGGGAGAAGACTGAGGGGGGCTTATTGGGCGGGGGCATCTATGGCAGAGAGAAGTCCAGAATCAGGGGCGGAAGCTGAAGCAGGAGATGAGGGAGGCCAAGAAGCAGAGATGAGTCCATCTAGTGAAGAGGCACAGGTGTTCCCCCTCTTGCTGTGATAAGCTCCCCTCCCTCCCCAGGTGGGAGGCGGGTGGCGCTTTGGGTTAAACCACAGAGCCTAGGACTTGCTGATCAGAAGGTCGGCAGTTCGAATCCACGCGATGGGGGTGAGCTCCTGTTGCTTGGTCCCTGCTCCTGCCAACCTAGCAGTGCGAAAGCACGTCAAAGTGCAAGTAGATAAATAGGTACCGCTCCGGCGGAAAGGTAAATGGCATTTCCGTGTGCTGCTCTGGTTTGCCAGAAGCGGCTTAGTCATGTTGGCCACATGACCCAGAAGCTGTACGCCGGCTCCCCAGAGTCGGTCACGACTGGACCTAATGGTCAGGGGTCCCTTTACCTTTACCTTTACCTCACCAGTCTCCCAGAATCACGAGAGGCATGAAGAGGGCCGAGGAGAAGTTAGCTTCACACAGGCGCAGTATCGGATTGTTTGGGGAAAACCCTGGAGAGGAGGGAGACTGTTGTGGGGAGGCAGTGACTTTCAGTCTCAGCAACTGCTTCATGGAGGCAGGACCTGCCAGAGATGAGTTGCTGTGCCCTTTAGGCCTGATACTCCTGTTCAGATCCTGTTTTTGCTCATGAAGAGTTAACACCAACTCGCTCGGTGTGATTTACTGCTGGCTCACTCCTGTAAGCCATCCAACCTGTGTTTAAAAACTGCCAACGAAGGAGAATTCATCACCTTAAGGGGTCTGAAGCTGGGAAGGGGGTCATGGGTTGGGGGCAGGGGCAGGGGGTTGAATGCATTGCGATGGGTTGGACTTGATGGCCCTTGGGGGTCCCTTCCAACTCTACAATTCTATTCTTCTTCTACAGGCTAAACATACCCAGCTCCCTCAACTGTTCCTCATTAGCTTTGGTTTTTACAGACCCTTTATCATCTTGGTAGATTGGTGTCCATTCACCCCAGGGCCAGGGAACCTATGACCCTAAATGTTGCTGGACTCCATTGCCACCAGCCCAAGCCAGCATGGCCAATGGTCAGGAATTACCAGAGTTGTAGTTCAGAAATGTTGGGAAGGCCACAGTTTGGTGCTAGTCTGCAGTCTGATGACTAGTTCAGGCTTTCTGTATTAATGGATATGGAGTCATGAACTTCTAGTGAAATGGTGGCAATAGTGGAACCTGGTGATAATAACTCGCACCCGCCTCCCCAGCATTGTCAGTGACTAAAAAAGTTATCATTTGAAGGTGGATTGACCCCCTATTCTTTAGCATGTTCCTGCCTCACTTATGGCAGCATCTGAATCTCAGAAGTGATGACTTCAGGGAAGTCTTTCCTTTTTCTGTTGCCACATAGGAAAGGAAGCCAACCCATCACTCCTTCCACCATGAACTAGAGTCCCATTATTTAAGCAGAGTTTCTGAAAGTCAGACAGGCAATCTCATTCCCTTATGGCACACGTGAGGCCCAGCTCTCAATATTAAATTGTTTGGGGGACAGCTCTTAATCTTCTCGGTTAGAACTCGTGTCAATAGTTTAGACGTCTTGAGCAAAAACAAGTGATGGATTGATTGTTTTTTGGCCTGCTGAGATATCATATATCTCAATCCCTGGGCTCTCAGATAAGGCCTAGGGCTTGGCTGCCAAGGGGCCTCCCACACAATCATTTTCGGTGCTAGATGGGCTCAGACGGACATAACTCAGTTGTGCCGGGGGAATCCAGATGCTGCTCATTTGTTGTGAGGAAGCCAGGTCTAAGAAACTGTCCGCTTTAAAGGAAAAGGTAAACCAGCCTAGTCTGCTCTTGCTCTTCAGCAACATAGGCAGTCCATTGGTCCATCTAGCTCAGAATTGTTGACACTGACTGTCTGTGACTCTCCAAGGTTTCAGACAAGGGACATGCCTAACCTGTAGACGAGACGCAGAGGATTGAGCAGCCAGATATAAGCCAGATGTTCTACCACTGAGCTATGGTCCTTCCCCCAAACCTCCCATCTGCCCCAGCCAAGTCCATCAAGCTTAGTATTGCCAACAGTGACTGACATCAACTCTCAAGGTTTCAGGAAGGAGTATTTCCCAGCCATACCTGGATCGCGGGTGGCGCTGTGGGTTAAACCACAGAGCCTAGGGCTTGCCGATCAGAAGGTTGGCAGTTCGAATCCCCGTGGCAGGGTGAGCTTCCGTTGCTCAGTCCCTGCTCCTGCCAACCTAGCAGTTTGAAAGCACAAAGTGCAAGTAGATAAATAGGTACCGCTCTGGCGGGAAGGTAATGGCGTTTCCGTGCGCTGCTCTGGTTCGCCAGAAGCGGCTTAGTCATGCTGGCCACATGACCCAGAAGCTGTACGCCTGCTCCCTCGGCCAATAAAGCGAGATGAGCACTGCAACCCCAGAGTCGGTCACGACTGGACCTAATGATCAGGGATCCCTTTACCTTTACCTTTACCTGGATCAACCCTGGGAACCTTTAAGCATTTGAATAAAAGCATTGACAGGGCCATTCATTTTCTGATGTATATAAACTGTGAATTTCACGAAAAGGGAGCCCTATAGCCAATGAGAACTGGGCAAAGTGTGAAAGGTAGGGTGAATTTCACGTGCTGATTTGAACTAAACTGCCATATTCTTGGCTGCTGTTCCTTAGTTATTACCTTTATTAGATTACAACTTACTTGTCTCTCTTCCTGTTGTCTGACCGTTCCTGCACCAGAAGATGGAGAGGGTGCTATTTCTAAGGCGACAAAAACATTAGCATGCACGCATGAACTGTCAGGGGTTGGTGTGAAGGCATTGTGCAGAAACGCACAAAGCTGTTTAGTGTCTCTTGCAAAATCAGCCCGCGTTGATCAAACCAGCAGCAATTGTAATAAGAAATGCAGCTCAGAGGAATAATAATTGCAACAATTGTTTCCCCACGCATTATGGCAGTTCTTTCCAAAGTAGTCCTATTACCATAATTGGATCGCTCCTGAGTGAGTGGTACTGTGGACTAGTGCCAAAGCACCACCCCTTTTCTTTCATTTAAAGTAAAGGAGATGTTTATTTCATCAGTTGTTTTGAAGGGAGGCGCAACTGTTTCGGAGGGGTCAAAGGATGAGAAGGGGGCATCAAACCGAAAAAACGGCTAACATCAAGCTGAAAAACAGCTGGCAGTCAAAATGATGGACAGCCAAAGCACTCTCTGACCCCTAGCATTTCTGTTTAGTTCTTCATATTTATATGGCAACTTTCTTCCATGAAAGACGGAAAACCAAGGTAGTCAACACAAGTACTATTAAATATACTAGGTCTCTTGCCAGGCCAATTGAAAGGGCCAGGCTCTCTCTAAGTTTTCTTCCACCAGCTGAAGTGGGTTGGGGTGGATGTTTTGTCCTGGGGGATGTTAAGAAACCACTGGTTCCAGAGATATTATCAGAACTGGTCCACTGGGTGGAGTGGAGCCACCACACTTGCTTCCCTGAAGTTTGGGCGCTGCTGTTTCCTGGGAGACACAGAAGTGAGGCACTGCAGAGGTCAACATGTATGGGTACATTGGTGGAGTCAATATAGTGGTATCTTGAGTTAAGAACTTAATTCGTTCTGGAGGTCCGTTCTTAATCTGAAACTGTTCTTAACCTGAAGCACCACTTTATCTAATGCGTCCTCCTGTGCCGCTGCTGCACAATTTCTGTTCTCACCCTGAAGCAAAGTTCTTAACCTGAGGTACTATTTCTGGGTTAGCGGAGTCTGTAACCTGAAGCGTCTGTAACCCAAGGTACCACTGTACAGCTCTCCTGCCAGTGCATTCGCACCATGCCAACCTCCACAACACCTCACCCCTCCTGCTAAGCAACAGCTTCCCGATGGTCTCCCTCAAGGCAACCTTTTAGGTCCCTGAGCTAAGTGTGTTGAGGAACTGGGGGTTGGACTACTTAACCCTTGGAGTCCCTTCCAACTCTACATTTCTATCATTCTATGAACCTGAATGCTGGTGGCAAAAGGAAACCAGCACACTGGAGAATGGCTAATGGAGGCCACAAGCACACACTGGCTTATATTGACTTGCTTGTGACTCTGGTTTATTTGTTTTCATCGAGGTCTAGTCTCTTCAAATACATTTCCCACCCCGCCCCCGGCTTTCCTCTCCATGCCCGATTTAGTTGATTATTCCAGTTCAAATGAGTACCACAAATAACCTTCTCTTAGCTCACAGAAACTGAGAAGTTTCTAGACATCCCGTTATTGACTTTTTCATTCCCTCAGCACTTAAGAGTGTGAGCCTTCCTCGGCTGCAGAGAAATCCAGCCAATATACCTCTTAGAGCAGGATTGAGGGGACATTTGGCTCCCCATATGCTGCTGAACTCCCATCAGCCCCAGCAAGCACAGCCAATGGCCTAGGACAGGCTTCCTCAACCTCGGCCTTCCAGATGTTTTGAGACTACAATTCCCATCATCCCTGACCACTGGTCCTGCTAGCTAGGGATCATGGGAGTTGTAGGCCAAAAACATCTGGAGGGCCAAGGCTGAGGAAGCCTGGCCTAGGGTGATGGGAGCTGTAGTTCAGTGACATCTGGAGAGAGAAAGCTTCCTCACACTCGCCTTAAGGCATTAACAGTATTTGTTTCTTTCACATCTTTCTCAAAAGAGGCTCACGTGGTTAACAAGGTCCATGGAATAACAATCAATTACATTTAATACTAATAATTCCAGTAATAAATAACAACAAATCCATGCCTTTCAACTGAGAAAATGGCTTTCCTTTTCAACAGTGGCCCACCCTCTTGTTTGTGTGGAGAAAAGAACTGGGACAATGAGGTGAAGGTCTGATTCCATCGTCTCCTCAGAATAATTACAAGGTATTTGATATTCTGCCCTGAGCTTATTTCTTCCACAGCTGGCCAGTAACCATAAACATTTCTCAATTCTTATTCCAAGCATTTATATCAGTTGGAAATTACTGTGCAATCCTTTCTGAGCCCAAGAGCACCAGCCAACTAAACAAATGCAAATAATTCATTTGATCTATTAACAGCCAGACAGAAGAGTCTCTTTCACTTAAAATTAGAGCATAAATATTTTTTTCTGCAGCATATTTTTCCATTCAAGGTTTGTTTGTTTTTGTTTTTTACGGGTGTGGGGGTGGGCAGGGAGAAATTGCTTTTGTCTCAGGCACAGCTTTCCTGTATACTAGGAGTATGCCCTGGATTTGGAAGCAAGAAGTCAAAGTGGGGATCCCTGAAATGGTGCCTCGATGATCCAGACATGAAACAAAAATGCTACAGAAAAGCATTTTCTGAAAACAAAAGCAATGGCCAGTCCAGTATCTTTAAAAAGAGGAAGCATCTATTACCTTTCAATTTTGGGGCAGAAAAGGTAAAGGACCTCTGGATGGTTAAATCCAGTCACAGGCGACTATGGGGTGTGGCGCTCATCTCGCTTTCAGGCCAAGGGAGCGAGTCTTTGTCCACGGACAGCTTTCCGGGTCATGTGGCCAGCAGGAATAAACTGTTACTGGTGCAACGGGACACTCTGATTGAAGCCAGAGTGCATGGAAATGCTGTTTAGCTTCCCGCCACAGCGGTACCTATTTATCTATTTGCACTGGTGTGCTTTTCAACTGCTAGGTTGGCAGAAGCTGGGACAGAGCAATGGGAGCTCACTCTGTCACGGGAATTCGAACCACTGACCTTCCGATTGGCAGGCCCGACAAGGTGATGAATCCTGCTACATTTCAGAAGGATAGCTGCCATGATTTCCCCTTAAGGGCAGCCTTTACCATTTTGAGGTGTGTGAAATCCCTGAATCTTCCTTTAGTGTTTTGTGGTTCGGTCAGTTGGGCTGAAAAGAGCAGAAGAAGCCTTATACAGTATCAGAATGGGCTATCGACCTCAGTATGGAAACATGGAAGCAGCTCCCTAGGGCTTCAGGCAGGGAGTCTTTCTCAGACTCAGGAGATGCTCAGGACTAAACCTGGGACCTTCTGCCTCTATCACTGACCTACAGCCCTTCCCCACAACCTCATGGTGTTGCAGTCTGGTTTTGAAAGCCCTTCTCCTTCCATCCTCTGGTTTCAAACAATTGAATCCACACACCAGAGACTGCCATTCCTGTGGATTTAATAAAATGGCCTATTAGATTACGTTTCTTATCGAGCGCAGTGTTGTGAACTTTATCACGTATAAGTAACCATTCACAAATAATTCACAAATAATAGGAAACGTGTGATAGGCTCATTTCCACCAAGGATAACAAAACCCGACCAGGCTTCCCGAACAAAAATGCAGCTTCTCTTTTTGAAGGAGAAGGAACATTCCTACTGGCTGACTTCACAAGCCTACTGGGTTGACACCAGGTTGA
Organism: Podarcis siculus; assembly: GCA_034642415.1. Lineage (NCBI taxonomy): Eukaryota > Metazoa > Chordata > Lepidosauria > Squamata > Lacertidae > Podarcis > Podarcis siculus. Next base: position 8,837,051 of record JAXCMG010000050.1, on the reverse strand, counting down.
AACGAATTTATATGGAATGATCTGGCAGGCTCTACAGCGCTGGCTTTATCTCTCGCTCAAATGTTTTATCAGTTGTGTCCTGTTTTCTGCTTCGTTGACAATTCTGTTCTCACCTAATCAGATAAAGTCCTACTATATTGGAGATTCATCCAACAAAAACATCCAAATCCTAAACCTTGTTTTGCATCGTTTTCACCCTGGCTTGAAATTAATTTACTTGGAAGCGAGTCCCAGCGAGGGACGATTCATCCTTTACTTTGTGAACTTGAGTACAGAAAAAAGAAAAACACCAATGGAGTTTTTTAAATGGAAAAATACAAGAATGGTTTCATCAGCTGCGAATGATACACTTTACATGGAAATGACCAGATTGTTGAGCTTTTTTTTTTTTTTAAGAAACCACTGAAATTGTTAAAAAAAAAATTAGACAACCCCCCCCTTTTTTTTACAAAAATGCCAAAAACCCGCAATTTTTTTGGTATACTTGCCGAAGAACCAGGACAAAGTGCCACCTTCCAAAAATTCCTGGTAATGTCTGGGAAAATTCAGACAAAGGGCAGCCCTAATTAAAGCACCTAGATAACACACACAAAACACTTTTTTGCAGGAAAACCCAACAATTTAAATGTACATTGCACCCATCAGAACTGACAGCAAGGGTGTTGAGCCACACCTCCATTTGCCCTGCCACATTTGCCCTGGGGAAACCCAGTCTTTAGCGCTGAATTGTAACAAATAGCATTTGGGTTATCCACGAATTGCTGTTTTTTCCAATTTATCAGAAAGCACATGACAAGAAAAAGAAGAAGAAGAAGAAGAAGAGTTTGGACTTGATATCCCACCTTCCTCTCCCCTTAAAGGTAAAGGGACCCCTGACCATTAGGTCCAGTCATAACCGACTCTGGGGCTGCGGCACTCATCTCGTTTTATTGTCTGAGGGAGCCGGCGTACAGCTTCTGGGTCATGTGGCCAGCATGACTAAGCCGCTTCTGGCAAACCAGAGCAGCACACGGAAATGCCGTTTACCTTCCTGCCAGAGCGGTACCTATTTATCTACTTGCACTTTGACGTGCTTTCGAACGGCTAGGTTGGCAGGAGCAGGGACTGAGCAACGGGAGCTCACCCCGTTGTGGGGATTTGAACCGAGCCTTCTGATCGGCAAGTCCTAGGCTCATTGGTTTAACCCACAGCGCCACCCGCGTCCCAGTTCCTCTCTCCTTAAGGAGCCTCAAAGTGGCTCACAATCTCCTTTCCCTTCCTCACCCACAACAAACACTCTGTGAGGTGAGTGAGGCTGAGAGACTTCAGAGACGTGTGACTAGCCCAAGGTCACCCAGCTGCTGCATGTGGATGAGTGGAGATGCAAAGCCGGTTCCCCAGATTACGAGTCTCACCATTCTTAACCACTACACCACGCTGACAAGTGGAAAACTGCTCAGATCCACGCTTTCTATGAGTAGTGGAACTGTGGATAAGCCCTCTGTCATTCAAACACCTGTACTGGCAGTTTGTCCCAGCGTTCACCCTTTGTTAAGGGTGCTGAGAGTTGTTTGGAAGTTACTATTTCCCTCAGAGAGCTAAAATTTCCAGAGTTCCCTGTAAAGATGGATTGATTGTCAAACCACTATGAGAACTGTAACTCTCTGAGTGGAAACAGGGGTCTCCAAACCGTTCTCATCACCCTTAACAGACCACAGTTCCCAGAATTCTTTGGGGGAAGACACAACCATTTAAAATGGCATAGCAGTATTTTAAATTTATGGTGAGAATGGAGAATGGATTTCTATGGATCCCCAGTGGCAGCTCTCACCACAGCTCATGGAAGCAGAATTTCTAGCACCACCCCTGTTGACAAAGAGGTCAAATCGTCCAAGGCGCTTTCCGCTCTCTTCACATTTGTATGCAGTTATTCATCGCAGGTGCATTTTCAAAAAAGAGAAAAGAATAAATAAAGCCATAAAAATAGCTTTTCTCCTTCAAGTTAAGAGCACAAGGAGTAAAATGTAATGTAAAAAAACATAAACCGGGTTGCTATGCAATTAACTGAAAATTTAATGAGCAGTAAAAACACAATTAGGCTGCTGTAATGCATTCAACCTGTATTTCTCTTTCATCCATTTAAAAGGGCTCTATAGGTGTGCAGTTGGCATAACAAATAAGCCATAAATTAGGCCTATTATGTCTCAGTGAGCCACGTGCCCACGTAGCAGTGGATGGGAGAGAGCAGACATGAAGTGGACTTAGCTCCACGACAACTTCATTTGAGCAAGAGTTGGCAATTGTAGATTGGCGATGAGTCTTCATTGCCCAGCTAGATGAGACCCAGTGCTTAGTCAATTAATTGATTAGATCCAATGACTGAAAAGAAAAGGACACCACATTTTGGGATGATTGAAAATGTGCTCAGGCATCAAGTTGTTTAAAACTGCAAATTATTTTTAATTCAAGGAGTTGCATCATCTTCAGGTGTTAGGTACCGTCATAAAATATTTGTATCATCTTCTCTCACATGTGAGAAGGAAGGCAAAGCTATTTAGGGGGTTCGATTGAGCAGGGCTCTTCTTACACTCTGGAATTGCTGCTTGTTCGTGGGCTTGTTGTTGTTGTTTAGTCGTTTAGTCGTGTCCGACTCTTCATGACCCCCTGGACCAGAGCACGCCAGGCACTCCCGTCTTCCACTGCCTCCCGCAGTTTGGTCAAACTCATGCTGGTAGCTTCGAGAACACTGTCCAACCATCTCGTCCTCTGTCGTCCCTTCTCCTTGTGCCCTCCATCTTTCCCAACATCAGGGTCTTTTCTAGGGAGTCTTCTCTTCTCATGAGGTGGCCAAACTATTAGAGCATCAGCTTCAGGATCTGTCCTTCCAGGGAGCACTCAGGGCTGATTTCCTTAAGAATGGATAGGTTTGATCTTCTTGCAGTCCATGGGACTCTCAAGAGTCTCCTCCAGCACCATAATTCAAAAGCATCAGTTCTTCAGCAATCAGCCTTCTTTATGGTCCAGCTTTCACTTCCATACATCATGGGCTAGAAGGTTATATTTCAGAGTAGAGAAAAGTTTTTCTCCTTCTCTCGTAACACTAGGCATCCAAATGAACCTGGCATCCAAATGAACCTGAACTTGGAAGATTCAGGACAGATAAAAAGTTCTTTGTCACAAAATATGTAGTCAGACTAGCATCAGGGACTGGGCAGAGGAGGAATGGTGGAGACCACCTCCTCAGCCTGACCCTTCTAGAGAAAAAGGAGAAAGTTCAGAATTGCAACAGGGGTTTGAGGGAGATGACAACTCAGAGGTGGATGAGGGGGAAAGCTAGGAAATAATGGGAGAGGAGGAAGAAGAAGCACTAGAGGGGGGGGATAGCTGACAGACACAGCGTCTTTAGAAAGCATTCCAGACCACCACCACCCCGAACCTGGCAGGCATTTAAAGTAGGAGAGAAAAGAGCTCAAAGGCAAAGACTTAGCACCCATAGTGATGATGTGTAATGGGAGAGAGGGAGGGGGTGGAGACTCACTCAGGCAACACCATTACAGTGGTACCTCAGGTTAAGAACTTAATTCATTCTGGAGGTCCGTTCTAAACTGAAACTGTTCTTAACCTGAAGCACCACTTTAGCTAATGGGGCGTCCCGCTGCCGCCGCACCACTGCCGCACAATTTCTGTTCTCATCCTGAAGCAAAGTTCTTAACCTGAGGTACTATTTCTGTGTTAGCGGAGTCTGTAACCTGAAGCGTCTGTAACCCAAGGTACCACTGTATTCCAAGATGCATCATTTCCAAGCCTCTCTCTGTGTCAATATTGAATAAAACACAGTTGGTAAGAACTTTCCTTGTCTTATCCGTTACTGGCAACCTGCAGTGGGGGTTGGATCCTCTGCCGACTGGCAGCTAGGGAACTCGCTGCCTCAGGAGGCAGTGATGGCCACCAACTTGGATGGCTTTAAAAGAGGATTGGACAAATTCACAGAGAGGGATGTCCACAGCTACTAGACATGATGACTACGCTCTGCTTCCACAGTGCAAGGCAGCAGTCCTTCTGAATACCAGCTGCTGCAAACCATGGGAGGGGAGGGTATTCTTATGTCCATGTTCTGCTATCCAGTTTCCCACAGGTAGGCCTCTGTGAGAACAGGATGCTGAACCAGATGGACCATTGGCCTGATCCTGCAGGCTGTTCTTGTGTTCCTGACACACCTGGATACACACACAGGTGCATACAAAATCTCTTGATGCAGTCTAGCAACGATGCTGTCTTCCTCACAGCTTCAGTTGTCTTTAAACATTCAGGGTGGGAATAATAATAAAAAAGCAGAGTGTTTTGACGTGGGCTATATTTGCAAAGCGGTTTCTCTGGTTCAGGCTGCTGAGCTGACCCAGGCTTCATTTCCAACAGGTATTGATGGTTCCTGCTTTTTACTGCATTTATGAGACCTTGGTTTCTAAGACACTCACAGCCCTCAGTAGGCCTTCTCCTCACAAGCTGATGACAAGGTAAGGAGGATTTTCTTTTCAGCTGGTAGAGGAAAAGACAGATGGAAACGAGGTGACTCGTCAACAGCCGCAGCAAATAACCCCTTCGCTAGGGAGTGGGATGAAAGGTGGAGAGGCAGAATCAGAATTTGTTGACAGGGCAGGGAAAACCAGCTCCCTGATGCTCAGTGACTGGCGGAACAGAATGTCCTTTCCACCTGGGAGACTGGAACTTTCTGCGGCGAATTTAAAAGAAGAGGTTCGGCCCTACAGTTAGGCAGATTGAGGCAGCAGCTTCAGGATCCCAGGGGACAAGAGGGGGCAGAGTGCTTTTGTGCTCAGGTCTTGCTTGCAGGTTTCCCACAGGCATCTGGTCAGCCATGGTGAGAACAGAAAGCTGGACTAGATGGGACATTGGCTTGATCCAGCAGACTTGTCTCATGTGCTGTTCTTAAAGGTAAAGGTACCCCTAACCATTAGGTCCAGTCGTGACCGACTCTGGGGTTGCAGCATTCATCTCGCTTTATTGGCCGAGGGAGCCAGCGTACAGCTTCCGGGTCATGTGGCCAGCATGACTAAGCCGCTTCTGGCGAACCAGAGCAGAGCACAGAAACACCATTTACCTTCCCGCTGGAGTGGTACCTATTTATCTACTTGCACTTTGACGTGCTTTTGAACTGTTAGGTTGGCAGGAGCAGGGACTGAGCAACGGGAGCTCACCCCGTCGCGGGGATTCGAATCGCCGACCTTCTAATCTGCAAATCCTAGGCTCTGTGGTTTAACCTACAGCGCCACCCGCGTTCTTACGTTGCAGAAAAAGACTAACACAATCTTCTTTTGCATGTTATATATGCATTTTTGTGCATGCTTTATCTGAGTGCATGTATTTTTGTATGCATTTTCTGGCTGGTGAACTGCATTACAAAAATTGGAGAAGTGCAATTTTTAAAAACATGGCTGTGTTTCAGTTTTCATTTTGTTCCGGAAAGTGTAAGTTAGGTAGGTTCACCTGGACCAAACCCTCCTTCGGTGGAAGAGACCTTTAAGTTTGGGGGCACGGGTGGCGCTGTGGGTAAAACCTCAGCGCCTAGGACTTGCCGATCGCATGGTCGGTGGTTCGAATCCCCGCGGCGGGGTGAGCTCCTGCTGCTCGGTCCCAGCGCCTGCCAACCTAGCAGTTCGAAAGCACCCCCGGGTGCAAGTAGATAAATAGGGACCGCTTACTAGCTGGAAGGTAAACAGCGTTTCCGTGTGCGGCTCTGGCTCGCCAGAGCAGCTTCGTCACGCTGGCCACGTGACCCGGAAGTGTCTGTGGACAGCGCTGGCTCCCGGCCTATAGAGTGAGATGAGCGCACAACCCTAGAGTCTGTCAAGACTGGCCCGTACGGGCAGGGGTACCTTTACCTTTACCACAAAGCACAGGATACAGAGAGGCACAACACTCTGATCCATATTTACACCACCCTGTTTTTTAGTTTCCAAGGCCATCCCATTTAAATCAAAGGACCTTCCAAAATGGAATTCTACACGTACTGTTGTGTTTCATTTTAATTTTCTGATTGCCTGCATGCAAGACAGAAATATTTAAAATGAATCATCAGTTTGTCTAAAAGGAGGGGGGAAAGGATGAGAGGGTGAGAGCAACAAGCTGTGGTGATACATTAATTATCTACTTAGAATACGCCGTCTTTTCAGCTGCTGTCATGTTGAAATCAACAAAGAACTGAGCTGCAGAGAGCCATAAAACGAACTGATGGCGAGCTGCAAGCAGCTGTGATGAAAGAACAGAATCTACACACACAAGCAAGGAAGCAAGCGGGTAATAGGACAGTCTGCAAGGCTGTTTAGATGAACAGTGGGCAACTCCAGGGTTTTCTGCCACTCACTCAGCCAATCTGGTGGTGTGGTATAAGCTGTTTGCCTTATCCCTTTATGTGCTGAAAGCACATGCAAGAGGGTTATGGGTGTTGTGTGACAGCTTGCCCTGTCCCACCGTGGCAGTGCTCAGCCTCACTCTGGTCACTTGGGCATTGCAAGAAAATAGGACAAAAGAAGACACCGATTTGGCAAAAATGTGTACAAGCTAATTTATATGCACAAATGCACATTTAGAAATAATTGCAAGAACATGCATTCCAACTGCTGATGGGCAACTTCAGTTCCTTTCTCCTTCCCCGTCTTGGGGTTCATTATCTTTGAATCAGATTTGGACCAGAAGGACTTCAAAGAGAGGACACTTTCAAATGCAGAGGATTGTCCTCTGCAAAGTAGGAGACATGGCTGCCTTATCAGGGCACTGCCCAAACATATATCAATGCACTGTCTCCAAACATATATTCCTACACTATGCAAGTATCTCTCTGAACTAGGGATGTAAGGAGGCAGAGATTTATGCACCATCCTGGGATCGCCAACATCAGCACTGTGTCCATTCTGCTGCAGTTCAGCTTCCACTGAAAGCTATGTCACTCACTGATTTCACTATCTACTATGGCCAAAACGAATGTAATAAATTACATAATTAATTTAAATGGAAGACCCCCAAAAAGGTAGCAAATACTGCTCTTACTTGTGTGCTTTCTGTTGCTGACCTCAGACAAACATGCAAACGGTGGGAATTCCTGCTCCCATTTTTATTTCCAATGAACTTCTCTGAACACAGAAGTTTTCTAATCAAGAGCTTTTTTAATTCTGTGCCTCCTTCTAGTATGTGTAATATTAGTCTGATCAATTAAACTGCTCTCTCCCTCTCCAACCCCCCGTCTTGACAATTCCAATGAATCTGTTTGGGTTTGTTTGGCTGTGGTTCATTGATCACTTTTATCGCTTTAGCATTAGAAATGCAAAGCTTTATTATTATTTTTATTATTTGAGATTGATTTTAATGAATTTTGTAATTAAAAGATTTTCACGTCTTTCCTTGTTCTTGTTCTTCTTCTTTTTTTTTTAATCACAGGGCTTACTTCATGCTTGATGGCAAAAAGCCGCCACGTGAATGTAATGTTTATTTATCAAAGTGGCAAATCGCTGATAATGTATGCAGGGGACTGCTATGCACAATGAGGCTGGTGTCACAGTAACAATTTTTAATTAAGCAGTGATAAGTTAGGGACCGAATGCACTGCCGTATAAGCTGTATGAGACCAGTATTTCATTATACTCCTGTCACTTTTCGGTGTCACTTGGAAGTAGCTGGAAATTAAAATGGTAACTATATGTGTGATGGGACTCATTGCTACTCCAAGACAGAAGCTGTATCTGGTTTTGAAGCTTGGGAGTTCCTATAACGGTGTACCACTTTGATTTCAAGTTGCTGGAAGCCACAGGACAGGAGAGGGCTCTTGTGTGGTGAGATCCTGCTTGCAGACTTCCCTCAAGCATCTGGTTGGCCACTGTAAGAATAGGTTACTGGACTAGATGGGCCAGTGGCATCATCCAGTAGGCTCCTCTTACATGTGGGGCTAAACCAGGGGTCAGCAAACTTTTCCACCAGGGGGCCGGTACACTGCCCCTCAGACTTTGTGGGGGCTGGACTATATTTTGAAAAATATAAATAAACTGCAAGCCGGTCCCACAGCCGCCTCCAGACCTGGAGGAGGAATGCACTCTGCACACACTCAGGAGCGTGTCTTGGCTCCGCCTGCTCACTGGCATTGTTGAGGAGCAGCAGCTGCTCCATTGGCCCATCCCCATGGAGCTCTCAGGCAGCGTGCACCACGCGCTGCGGCCCGTCGTCTGAGGGCAGGCCGCGCACGCAGAGCGCCAGGCAGGTGGCACTCAGCTCGCCCTCCAGCTGCTTCAGTGTGGCTGAGCACGCCACCAGCAGCAGTGCCGAGCTGGGTGCCAGACGTGGGGCCAGCACGCACGCCAAGCTCCAGCTGAAGCCCCACGACGCACCCATCTCAATGCCCATGGTGCGGTCCAGACCCGTCGCCCACCCGCCGGCCTCTCCGTCCATGGCCGCACCAAGTTTACCTCAGCGTGCGGTAGGCAAGGCTTTGGATTGGCTGCAGGAAGCTCCTGCAGCCAATCCGAAGCCACTCCTGCGTCGCTGCCTGCCCAGAGCCGTCCGCGGCTTCAGATTGGCTGCAGGAGCTTCCTGCAGCCAATCTGAAGTGGCACCAGTGTTGCCGCCCGCCCAGAGGCATCCACACTTCGGATTGGTTGCAGGAACCTCCTGCAGCCAATCCAAAGCCGTGCCAGCGTCGCCACCCACACCAGAAGCCGTGCCAGTGTCATGGAAGTCAGTCCCCACATAGTGAGGTGTCCACAGCGCGTGGGAACTGAGTGAGCGGGTGGCAGGATCTGCAGGCCGGATTTAGAAGCCTGGGGGCCACATCCAGCCCCCAGGCCTTAGTTTGCCAACCCCTGGGCTAAACATTATTGGTGTCAGAAACTGGGCAGAGGAGGAATGGTGGAGACCGCCTTCCCAGAGAAGAAGAAGACAGCTCAGAATTACAACAGGGGCTTGAGGGAGCTCATAGCTCAGAGGCAGATGAGGGTGGAAGCTGGGAAATAATGTGAGAGGAGGAAAAAGAATCACCAGAGGGGGGACAGCAGATGGACACAGTGTCTTTAGAGAAAGCATTCCAGACCCACCCACCCCTTTCCCAGAACCCGGCGAGCCTTGAAAGTAGGAGAGCAGAGAGCTCAGATGCAGAGGGCACTGCTCAGCACCACTAGTGATGATGCATGAAGCGGGGGAGGAGACTCACATGGAGCAACGCCATTATTCAGAGAGGCCATGTTCCCAAGCCTCTCTCTGTGAATATTGAATAATAGCCGACGGTAAGGACTTTTCCCTTGTCTTGTCTATTCCTGGCAACCTGCCGTGCGGGTTGGTTCCTCTGCTGCCTGACAATTGGGCTGGATCAGACAATATCTGCCCCCAATCTAGCCCACACATGTGGAGAGGAGCAAGAATGAGGCTTCCGATCCACCCTCCATACCTGACCCACATCCCTGGGTCCATGCAATAGCCCAGAAAGTATGTTTGTTTCTGGATTTTATCCAGAAAACCAGTTGTACAACTCTGCAAAATGGGGCCCTGTGCATTGGATTCGTTGGGCAGAGGGCATATTGTTCCCAGTCCTCTAAATGCAGCACATAATCACTAATAAAGTGGAACAAATCCAACACTTATTCTTGTGTGAGGAGCATGTTGCAGAGTACACTTGCACTAAAACACCAGTCTGGACGGGTGTATAATGAAATCGCAAGGGCATTGTCAGAGACCAGGTTGAGGAGTACTGCTCTGATGAGGAATGGTGGGAGCCTCCCCCCCCTCCCCCTGACCAGGATCCTGAAGTTGCCCAGGAGCAGTGGAGCAGTATAGATTTGGAACAGTGGTTTGCAGAGGGGCATAGTTCGGAAGACAGAAGTTGGGAATAACTGGGGGGTGAACAGCAAGGTGAAGAAGAACTGGAAGAGAAGAAGAAGAAGAAGAGTTTGGATTTGATATCCCGCTTTATCACTACCCGAAGGAGTCTCAAAGCGGCTATCATTCTCCTTTCCCTTCCTCCCCCACAACAAACACTCTGTGAGGTGAGTGGGGCTGAGAGGCTCACCAGAATACGAGTCTACCGCTCTTAACCACTACACCACACTGGCTCTCTTGCTAGAAAGTGTCCAGCCTATCAGTCCAAGGTCACATAGAGCAGATAAGGTAGCTACACAAAAAGCATGGTGGTTGCGAGATCAGTTGAAAGGTGCGGAAGTGACGGGGGGGTGGAAACCTTAATTGGGAGCACCTTCATTCTGAGAATGGTTGCTTTGCTCTTTTGCTGTGATCATTAAAGACTCTTTAAATGGTAAGCAACTCTTTTCACTTTTTCTTGCTTCTCTACAGCCAAAGGGGGGGGGGAGCCAAGTCCCCGAAGCCTGACAAGTATGGTGCAATGGAGTATCCTGGAAATGGTGCACAGCTGGCTGGAACTTTGAACAGGAGCACCCAGCACTGCAACATTTTGCTGCAAATCCCACTTGTGCGCTTAGAATTAGATTGCCTCTGAGCACATGCTCAACCCAAAGATGTGCTTTCAGCACCAGAACTGATCTGAGCAGTCTCTTCACTATCAGCATCTGATCTCTCCCCCCCCCCAAGCGTTATTAGTTTCTTGTCCTTAATGCAGGAAACAAAAAGCCTGTTAGCCATTGCTATTCTTGAACAACTGGGAGCCAGAAATCCTTGCTGATCTACTGCCAATTACCCTTCCTTGGGCTGCTGGTGTAGAACTTATCCAAATATTAGGATAATATTGGCAATGGCATTTCCACTGGTATTGATTGAAACGCGTTTCTGACTTATTAAATAAAACTTCTTCGGGGCTCTTCTTCCTTTTTTGTGTGCAGATGTGTCTGTTGTTTTTGTTCTCGCTCTCTGACATGTGTAAGTTCATGGAAGTTTGCCAGGAACCCACCATGAATAATTCAGTATTGATCAAAGGGCAAAGCAGTCTTCACTCAAGCAAAACCCAGGTCTTTTATTATGCAATCATTTGGAAAGTGAGATCTAAGTAGGCCTTCATTCCGCACCATATTTGTGATATCTCCATAGTAGAATTTGGGAGCGGGTGTGCAGAAAATGCGAAGGCTGCCATTTTGCATTTCGTTTTAAGAAAAATAAAAATATATATGTATTTTCTTTTGCTTAAGAAAATCAACTGCTTTTTACATTGCTCTAATTAAATTTCCAGGCGACTTTTTTTCCTTCCCCTTTTCCTTTTTGCTTGTGAGAGAGAATTCAATTAGGTTTTAATCTCAGTAATCAAAAATGCACTGGTGCTTTGAGTATTTGATTTTTAATTTAAAAATTTGACATGGCATTCCAATTAAAATGTTCAACAGTTGCATCGTAGCATAAAAGTCTATTACCTCTGGTAATCAGGAGAAGCTGGAGACCATAAAAAAAAAATACAAGTAGTATTCAAAGCAACCCCCAGGTAATTGCAATACTTAGCCCATCCTAAATCACTCTGTTGCAGCTGCTTGTAAGAACTCAGATCTTAGTGGGAATACATACCCTGGTTCTCTTCTGAGATTTGAATGAGGATTAAGAGTAGCTGTTTGAATGAGGATCATGCAGTGTAGGCTGCGCCATTAGGGCAAATGGGGCACTGCCTCACCAACCCATCTGCCCTCACCTGCCTGCCTCCTTACTTACAGCCAGTCTAGGTGGTGGTGCTGCTTCCTTCTCCTCCTTAGTCTCAGTGTTGCAGGTGGTGGATGGGGGACACAACTGAAATAATTGTCTCTGCCTGACAATCGCTCTGGCGCCACCTACTGTTGGCCTCCCTGACTTCCATCCTACCAGATCCAATGAGCAACAGCCACTGGGATCATGGGTGGCTGTTTCGCCAAGAGAAATTACTCTAACTAGCAAGCCCTTCAAATGTGGAACTATGGGTGAATCTATACTGAAACACCAAGGGGAAAAAACGTTATATAGCTCTCAATGCAAATTTCCATTGCACCTCCTGGTGTCACATTTCATAACGTATTTATAACATTATAACTCACCAGTATAGATTAGTCCTGAGGCATACACTGAATTTTCAGTTCACTCTAATGAAGGGGAGCACATTTTGTATTGCTTGGTACACCGAGAGCTGCCCCCTTTATGGAAATAAATGAGGAACAGACAAAATGTGTGCATTAAGGGTGTGCATTGGATTCAGAGGAGTTCTGAATCCAGAACGGAAGTGGACTGCTTCAGACAGATTTCAGGAGAGGGCTGAATAATCTCCCATTCTTCAAACAGACCTTGAAAGATAAAATGTCCACAAACTCATGAGAAATTTATTTTCAGGAAAACTCTTAATTAGCTCTAGATTCTTGTAGGAATGTTCAGGGTGGTAGGAGAGGATATATTGTTTATCAATATCCTTCCTAACTTGCGTTAGCAAGTTCCTTTACTTAGCAGAGTTTACATTCCCCTTTGCACGCATGGCAGATTGCTGGTTGCAGGCTTGTATAAGCCTCTCACTATTATATAATTCAGTCTGTCTCAGATTGAATTGTATAGTTCCTGGTAAATTCCCTTTAACCCCTCTTAAAAGAATAAAGACACAGCAATCTCATTCAAAGTCAATAAAAGAAGCTTACTCACATCAGTTCACAGTTGGATTTCTGAAGGCAGACTTAGTTACAAATATGTACATGTGGATTTAACCCATATGGGGGAATAATCCAATGCTTAGCAGTCCCTAGCTAAAAAGCTTGTCCAACAAAGAAGGAAGTCAAAAAGAGAGAAAGTGGAAGCATGCCTTGTCCTTTTGTTACTTGGACAGGTAAGGTCATGCCTACCTCTAGTCACATGCAAGGAAGATGCTCCAGCCCAGTAGGAAACAGGAAGTTTCTACTGGCTGGACCAATATCCCCTTGCATGTCCACTCTAGGAAAACAAGGAATGTTGTATTTGACTGCTCCCGGTGGATTACATCCCACAATTCTAGGGAAGAGGGAGACTTTTTCAGCTTCTGAGCTGCGTCTTCCAGAAGGTTTTCCAGATCTTCTGGGGGCCACTTGTCATTGGTGGTCCAGGCCAGAGGCAGAAGTGGATGGAAATGGAACTTTCATACCTGGCTAGTTTCTATTGTTATACATGTATATGTTGGAACAAACCCAACATATGATCGCGAATACACGAAAACTTGTGCATGGAGACAACCACATGCACCTCATCAAACTCTTACACTCTCACACAGGCCGACACAAAAGAACAGCTTCTTACAAGAGAATAAAAACTAAATGCACAGTAACTAATATGAATTAACCATATATGAGATACGCAAGACAGTGTTAAAACTCAACTGTACCCACAAACTCTTCATCTAAGAAGCCCTGAAGAAGAAGAAGAGTTTGGATTTGATATCCCGCCTTTCACTCCCTTTAAGGAGTCTCAAAGCGGCTAACATTCTCCTTCCCCTTCCTCCTCCACAACAAACACTCTGTGAGGTGAGTGAGGCTGAGAGACTTCAGAGAAGTGTGACTGGCCCAAGGTCACCCAGCAGCTGCATGTGGAGGAGCGGGGACACGAACCCAGTTCCCCAGATTATGAGACTAGCACTCTTAACCACTACACTACACCACACTGGCCCTGATCTGTGAAATGAAACAAAGCAATCTGAGCAGAAACTTGAATCATGAAAACCCAAGAAAATAGCAACAGGACCCCCCCCCCCCAAGCTCTTGATACAGCCATCCTAAAGCAATGGAAGATGGTAGAGCTGAGCCTTGAGAGTGATGTGGAGGGTACAGAAAATCACTGGATCTGTGTGAGCTAGCTAAACAGGGCAAAAACCTAAAAGATGGGTGGACGATGACTTGGCCAAACCAGCCGCAATTTGTAAAAACTGTGTTCCAACACACGCAAAATACTCTACTGTAGTGGCATAATGCAAAAGAAGATCAGTCAGCATGAAAACTCTTTTTCAGAGAGCCTCGTCTCTAGTGCTGAACTTCTCTATCACCCCAGGCCTTCTAGAGACACAGTGTGAAAACAGCTGTTTTATTGGCCAACACCAGATGATTAGAAATATCCCAAACACACACTCAATAATGTATGGTTTAGAACTGCGGCTCGGACTCAGAGGCCAGACATAATTCCAGGCTGCCAGGAGCTATATCAGAAAGTGCTGACCTTTTCTGTTTACTTACTCATGGAGGCAGGCATCATTTTGCGAGCCCATAAAGCTATGTCTGACAATATCTCCCAACCAGGAGATTGCAACCACTGCTTAGCAATCTGATACATTATCATGCTCTGTTTATTATCCAATTTTCCTGCCTGCTCCAGGCCGCTCGCTAGCCAGGTGATTACTTACCTCCTGCATGGAAGATATGCAGCCAGATTTGCTTTCAAGCAGCTTAAAACCCTGACCTCTCTCTTCCTTACCTGCAGCTGTTTCTTCGCACATCAGGGCCAGTGTTTCAGGCCAGATTGCCAGTTGATGAGAGTCACAGTAGTGCCGTTGCCTCTAGTAAAAGCTTGGTTAGTTTACAGCAGCTGGAAAACTTACTAATTATTTTCCTTTCTGTACTAACCCTTCAGCGGTCCAGAAGACCACACACTTCCAGGGCCAAACTTCCTGCTGCACAAAGCGACGATCGATCAATTTCAAATGCATGCACTTTCCCTTATCATACCATATCCCTGATTTGGTCTCCCACTTTGAGCTTTTGTTTCTTCCATGGTGGTTGCATACCACTCCATAGTCCCAAATTAAGCGAGACATCGTGGATTCACAGAAGCCACCCCTACAGCCTACAGCCTAGGCCTAGGCACCACGGTGGTGGTGGAGGAGAGACAATCAGCTAAGGTAAGGCAGCGGTAGGTGGGGGTAGCTGCAGCACAAAGATCAGGCAGTGTCAGGAGTCCAGGTTCCCAGCTTGATAACACAGTAAGCGTAGGTAATTAAAAGGAGGATTTATTGCGAAAACAAACAGCTCCGGACAGCTCTGACAAAACCTCCGGCATCATTACTCAAGATGACCCTTCTGAAGACTCCTTCCGGGCTCTCCAGCAGATACTGAACTTACAACCTTTACGTCTTTTGTTTTGCTTCCTGTCTAGCAGCCCTCCCATTCGCTGACTCTTCCGACTTAGTGGGTCAGCTCCAACCTCTTCCTTTTCTGAGAGGCTGTCTCTGAATCTATTCATGTCTATTTGTGCTTCCGGCGAGCTTTGGCTGTGTTCTAGCCTGCTTTCAGCTACTGCCTTATCAGCCTGCCCGTCAAGGTCAGGATGAGCCAAAGTCTGCAGCTGCCGGGTCTCCCCTGTCTGACTAACATCTAAGCCTGTCTGCTGCTGGCTGCTTTCTGCAGTTGACTGCAAACCTTTGTTGGGGGCTGGCTCATTCCTGACAGGCAGGTGGAGGGAAGAAAGAGCACTACCATGAAAACTGGACTATGTCACTCAAGCATGCCCTCTCGACTTCAAGGCAAGCATTTTGCCAGCTGACTCCTAGCTTAATTCTCGGCCAGTTGACCCCAAAGAACCAATCTGGCTCCACCAGATTCTACAAAACCCCAGCCTTGGAACATGATCTCAGTCTGAGCAACCTGTTTGATTTGTAAGGATCCTGCCTGACTGAGTGCCTGGTCAGTCTTCCTTACTATGGCAAGGTCACGGATACAGAATCTGTGGCCTCCCATCACCCTTGATCATTGGCCATGGCTAGCTGAGGCTGAAGGGAAGTGGAGTCCCACAACATCTGGAAAGCCACAAGTTCCCCATCCCTGATTGAAATTATGGAAATTGTTTCTCAATTTTGCATCTATATGAATGTGAATGCACATTTAGGCTGCATTCATACAGCAGCTTATTTCTCCAATGTTTCCCTAAGTGTTAATTTCCATTTTATATCTGAGCTTTCACATGACGCAAAAGCCACTTCTGGCAGAATATATCTGGCAGAATATAGCCCATGTTTAGCACTCCTTTCTGTGATAATTCCTTCCGGAAAAATCTGTTTGCAACTTCTGAATGTCAGTTGCTGGAAACCAAAGGGTGGGAGATCACTCTTGCGCTTGAATCCTGCTTGCAGGTTTCCCACAGGGATCTAGTTAGCCATTGTGAGAACAGGAAGCTGGACTAGGTGGACCATTGACTGATCTAGCAGGTTCCTCTTCTGTTCTTAGGTTAACCCCATTGACCCCAAAAAACAAAGGAGCAAAGTGATGGATTTTAGGGTGGTTTACTACTTTGCTGTTATTTCCTTCTTTTCATGGGAGAACAGAAACATGCACGTCTGGAAAAGATGGTGATGTTCTCCAATGACATTCTTTGTTGTGTCACACCATGTCAACTGGTGCAAATTACATATAGCGTGGCATGCCACAGTTGCATAACACAACAGGTGCAATTTGAGAGCCATTGGCAGCCAGTGCGGAATGCCCTTGGCTCAATCTCTAGAGTCTCCAGGGGGAGAATAAAAACTCCTACCTGAAACCTTGGGGAGCTGCGGCCAGTCAGAACAGACAATATTGAACTGGATGGTCCAATGGCCTGCTTTGGTATAAGACCGCTTTCTATGTTCCCGTCCCTATTTTAGAGGACTTTAATACTGAAAGGAAACCGAGTCACCTCGATGCCAAGCTTAAACGGGAGGGAAATTGCCAAAAAGAATAAATCAAGTTTGCAAAAAGACTGTAAGGTGGGGGGGGGAGAGGGGGAATAATTTTTGGAAGAAAGAAAAAAAACAAGCCAAAGAATCATTTACATGCCTAATTAAGAGGGGAAAGATGTAATCTCAGCCTATTAATGAGACAGCAGAAGGAGAGAGAGAAAACGCAAAATGAGTTTATTTCACCACAGGCAAAAATATCAGAGCTCCCTCCTCCCCTCCAGTTTCCCAGGTTAAATTGCAGAAGGAGAAACAGACCTCTGAAAAGGAGGAAATCTCTCTCCAAGCCACCCACATGCTGGCTTCCATTTGAGGAAGGAATACAAAGTCGTGTGGGTTTTAGAGCAAAAACACCTCCCAGCGGTTCCCCAAACTTTAATTTCGGAAGGATGGGGGGAGGCAGGGGCACGGAGGAAGGCGTTGTAGCGAATGGCAACAGACGGCAATTTAACGAGGAAGATAGGCAGCTGAGAAATGTGAAAAAGAAACAAAATATAATTCAGACTGCTTTGGGCAATAATTTTCCTCTCAGGTTTGGCACAGAATAGCTACGAGATTGCTGCCAAATCACATTTCTGAAGTGTGTGTGTATGTGTGTTTTTATAAATGCTGAGCATGCCAGTAGAGAAAAAGAAAGATGCTCCTACTACAAGTAGAAATTAATTTAACCGATGGGAGGGGAGGGGAAGGGGAAGTTTCCTGAGATGATACCGCGTTAAAAGAAAACAGCTTCATCTTTTATATTACAGTTTGCTTACTCTTTATTTCCTTTTGTGAGCGCTCGCTACAGAGGCTCTCACAGCCAGGGATGGATGCCTCACTCCGAAGTCGTAACTTTTCCATGCGCAGGCCCAGAAGTTGGAATAAGAGACACCAACTTTTGGGTTTAAAAAATGCAGTGCGTATTTAGGCTATGAAATTCGCTTCCACGAGAGGCAGTGAGGGCCGCCAACTTGGACGGCTTTAAAAAAATGGTTTAGACAGATTCCTGGAGGGTGAGGCGCTCCCAGGATTATTTGGGGAAAGCCATGATGACTGTTTGGAGTAGTATAGTGCTGTAAACCTATGGCGTGTCACTGTGTCTCCATTGGCTGTGGAACTCCTTCTTTACAATCTCTGAACCTCTTGGCAATCTTCATGGGCCCAACCCTTTCGCACACCCACCCTTTACAGCCGCTCCTTGAGAACCACAAAAGGTCTGTGCTCCAGGAATCCCATGACACAGAAATGTCTTCAAATGACATTATTATTATTATTATTATTATTATTATTATTATTATTATTATATAGGGACGCGGGTGGCGCTGTGGGTAAAAGCCTCAGCGCCTAGGGCTTGCCGATCGAAAGGTTGGCGGTTCGAATCCCCGCGGCGGGGTGCGCTCCCGCTGCTTGGTCCCAGCGCCTGCCAACCTAGCAGTTCGAAAGCACCCCTGGGTGCAAGTAGATAAATAGGGACCGCTTACCAGCGGGAAGGTAAACGGCGTTTCCATGTGCGGCTCTGGCTTGCCAGAGCAGCGATGTCACGCTGGCCACGTGACCCGGAAGTGTCTCCGGACAGCGCTGGCCCCCGGCCTATAGAGTGAGATGGGCGCACCAACCCCAGAGTCTGTCAAGACTGGCCCGTACGGGCAGGGGTACCTTTACCTTTACCTATTATTATTATTATACCATCCTTCATCCAAAGATGCTGTGTCCATAGCATGCCAAGGTCCCACTGCTTTGTAATAATAATAGTAATAATAATAATAATAATAATAATAATAATTTATTTATTATTTATACCCCGCCCATCTGGCTGAGTTTCCCCAGCCACTCTGGGCGGCTCCCAGTCAAGTGTTAAAAACAATACAGCATTAAATATTAAAAACTTCCCTGAACAGGGCTGCCTTCAGATGTCTTTCGAAGATAGGATAGCTGCTTATTTCCTTCACATCTGAAGGGAGGATGTTCCACAGGGTGGGTGCCACTACCGAGAAGGCCCTCTGCCTGGTTCCCTGTAACCTCACTTCTCACAATGAGGGAACCGCCAGAAGGCCCTCGGCGCTGGATCTCAGTGTCCGGGCTGGACGATGGGGTGGAGACGCTCCTTCAGGTATACAGTACCGAGGCCATTTAGGGCTTTAAAGGTCAGCACCAGCACTTTGAATTGTGCTTGGAAATTGTATTGTAATTTGAATTGTAAGCAGCACCAATGCATGGCTTTGGGAAGGCTGGCCAGCAGTGCAGCCCCAACCATGCTGCCTCGCCGGTTGCTACTGAGCAAAGCGTAAATCGCCCAGTGCATCTAAAGTTGGGATCACGAACCCACCGTTTCTGGTGGCACACCAGCCAATCCACCATCATAGTCAAAAGCAAAATCAGGCACCTCTTCCTCCAGGCTAGAATATGGAAAGGGCCTAATTATGAGGTACACAATATGTTGACCTTTAAAGGTCTTTAAAAGCCGTAAAGAGCCTTGGCCCTGTATACCTGAAGGAGTGTCCCCACCCCATCATACAGCCCAAACACTGAGATTTAGGTCAGAGGGCCTTCTGGTGGTTCCCTCACTGTGACAAGTGAGGTTACAGGGAGCCAGGCAGAGGGCCTTCTCGGTAGTGGCACCTGCCCTTTGGAACATCCTTCCAGCAGATGTCAAAGAGAGGAATAATTATACGACCTTTCATAGACACCTGAAGTCAGCCCTGTATCAGGAAGTTTTTAATGTGTGATGTTCTGTTGTGTCTTTGTATATTTGTTGGAAGCCATAGGCAACCCAGTCAGATGGGTGGGGTAAATAATAATAATAATAATAATAATAATAATAATAATAATAATAATATCTGACCCTATCAAATCTCTCTCTCTCTCTCAAAAGCAGCAACTATAGCAGTTAAAGTTTGTCACCAAAGAAAAGAGGGGAGAGAGAGGTGATCTAGGCCTCCTAATGCCATTTACTGTTTTGTTCTCCCTCCGACGCGAGAGAAGTTATTAATTTTTAAAGGCCCTCAAGGACTTTATAACAACCGAGCTCACAGAAGGCTTCCTTCCTCCAATGCTTTTACAACCTGAACCATGTACTGATGCTTCTACGCCCAAGGATCTGAAACCAAAACTGACTACAAATGGGATCGGAACAAAAGTGGAAGAGACTGGATCATTTCAGAGGCGAGCGAGGCAAAAATGGCAAACGCGATAGAACTAATGGAAAATAAATTAGGCTGTTAAAGTTCTTTCTGTTTAAATAAACCGAGTGGCCCTCTTTAGTAACATTGACAAAGTATTCCTTTAATTACATTATGCCCTTGCAATGGTCTGCTAAATCTGAAGGAGAGTCTATATATAGCCAGTCACAGAGTGATGGTATTAATGTATATTAAGCCAGACAGCCAAATACTCAGTGAACAAGCTAGTGGTGTGGGGGCAAATTTTAGGGATTCTGGAGAAAGAATGCTTGCCATTTTGGGCAGCAGAGGCAGTTGTGTGTTGAGGTCCCCAAGCCACCCCAATAACTCACACACCACACTTAATTTTTGTTTAAGGTTTTTGGCATAATTTTGGCCACAACTTTATTTAAATACATAACTGTGAGTGGTTGCTAAGGCATTGGTTCCGACTATCTGTCCCCCCCGTCCAGGGACAGAACTGACTTCTGAATTCCAGCGGAAGCCAGTCAGGGAAAACATTTTGGGGAGAAATGAATCTGGGCACCAGACCCTCACCTCTCCCCGCATGCTCCCAGAGGCTTGCGCGACCCAAGCCCGATGCCAGGGACTTGGACGAAAGCATGGCAAGCCCCTGGATTCCTTTAACGGAATTCCCTTGCAACACCAGCATTGGAGGGGTAGGCAACAACCCTTCCACCAACCAATTTTTTAACCAATGCCTAACCGCAAACCTTACAAGTTGTGACGATTTGCTATGCAGTAGGCAAACACCAAATGGCTCCCACCAATCAGCCAAATGGACAAAATTCCTACCAGGCCCCTGCCCCCCAAAGCAGGCGACCCCATGACAGGCATAGCAAGGTCAACGCAATAGCCCCAGTTCAGGGAGGGTGGGCAGGTGATCACCGGTGCATGCAGCAAAAGAGAAAGCCCAAAGCTGGGTGCCCAATGTTTAAAACCTTTGAGCCCAACCCACAAATTGGTAACATCAAAATCTCCCCAGAAACACAAGTTTCCAATAATAGCCTGTGGCCATCCAAACAGATCTGCCCAGCAACAATGGGGTGGCTTGCTAGACCCCACTGCAACACGTGCTCTCTGTTAAGGAGAACACGCTTTGTGGTTTGACATGGCCTCAGGTGAGCGAGGGGGGAGCCCCCAAAACTCCTACATGGCCAACTGGCAACATCATCAGACTCAGCCAACAATGGGGAGTGATGGTACACCTCCTCACTTTGAATTTGCAGAGCAGGGCCTTGAGGGGTGGACCTGGGTCAAGTCTGTCTTCACCCAGGTCCACCTCCAAACCATTTAAATGGCTGTGCTTGCCTCTCACAGTGCAATTGGCAACAGACATATGCATATTTGGGCCCTGCTCTCAGGAAACTGGGTGATGCATGTGTATGACCTTGCTGTGAAATTACTTGACCGCCATATTTGGGGCCAGCGAGGAATTTGCCTGCGTACAAATGGGGCCGTTCTGGAGGCTTTGCCTATGTCACAGCAATTGTCACAACTTGCTGGCGGGAAAGGGTATTGGGTTGGATCCTTGGACTGCTCTGCGCAGCCCACAAGTGGTTGGAGAACATTTTGCAAGTGTCTAATAGATGCAAAACATCTTCTTCCGTGAAGCCATCAGAATGGCCAGCCTGGCAGCAACAGCGGTAGACAGTAGCATGACTATAGATATATCCAATTTTAGGTCTAAAAATTTGTTGGAATGTGCCTTTAGTGGACTTGGGTGGTGTCCCTCTTTGAAGAAAGCATAGATTTAATATGCAACTCATTTGATACCTTCTAAGCAGGTTGCTTAAGGCAGTGATGATACACCCTGATTGAGAAAGCCTTCATTGATGAAGAGTAATTGCTAAATCTAATTAAAATCACATACTATTTTAATGATCTAAAGTACATTAATGATACTTCAGTTACTTGGTACTTTAAAGAATACCGGCGTGTATCCGTGGCATGAAATCATTTTCACATTGTTGGATTTGGGGAGAGGTTTTCTTCTTTAAAAAGAGTTGGTCTCTTAATAGAGGGAGATGAATCAAATTCATTATTCAAAGGGCATCTTCCATTCCTTCCATGGCAATCTGCCAGAGCAGATTTGGATTCTATTATGTTATTTCTCATGATTCACTATGTTGTTTCCTAAACAATCCATTTCTTGGAGCAAGCCCAGATTTAGAGCATGGAGAATATATGAAGCATGTATATTGCATTTAGTGTGTGTGTGTGTGTGTGTGTGTGTACATATATACACACATACACACACACTGCTTGATTGTAAGAAAACCTACAAGTGGTTTGCAAAATATAATATATACTAGGGGTGTTCACAGGCCTCAAGATTCACCTTCTATCTGTTTTTTAGGTTTAATGTTTTACTATGTTTTTATATATGTTGGAAGCTGCCCAGAGTGGCTGGAGCAACCCAGTCAGATGGGCAAGGTACAAATAAATTATTATTATTATTATTATTATTATTATTATTATTATTATTACAGTTGCTTTTTTTCAGAGTCGCTCTGCATTTTACCCTCTTTGATCTGTGATTCGAGTTCCAAGTGACTTTGTGTGACATAAAGTTCTGTACACCCCATTCATTGCTATGGAGAATCTTTTTGTACAAGCAGGAACAATAATAATAATAATAAATTTTATTTATATCCCGCCCTCCCCAGCCGAAGCCGGGCTCAGGGCGGCTAACAACACCAAAATAGTGTGACATTATAAAAACATTATAAAAATTAATTAAAATCAAGATTGATGGCAGCCATAAAGTTTTGTAAAGGTTGCCAAGGAGGGGGTCAGGCTGCGCTCTAACCAAAGGCCTGGCGGAACAGCTCTGTCTTGCAGGCCCTATGGAAAGATGTCAAGTCCTGCAGGGCCCTTGTCTCTTGTGACAGAGCATTCCACCAGGTTGGAGCCGCAGCCGAAAAGGCCCTGGCTCTAGTTGAGGCCAGCCTAACCTCTCTGTGGCCTGGGACCTTCAAGATGTTTTTGTTTGAAGACCGTAAGTTCCTCTGTGGGGCATACCAGGAGAGGCGGTCCCGTAGGTACGAGGGTCCTAGGCCGTATAGGGCTTTGAAGGTTAAAACCAGCACCTTAAACCTGATCCTGTACTCCACCGGGAGCCAGTGCAACTGGTATAGCACCGGATGAATGTGATCTCTAAGCGAAGACCCCGTAAGGAGTCTCGCTGCGGCATTCTGCACCCGCTGGAGTTTTTGGGTCAGTCTCAAGGGCAGCCCCACGTAGAGCGAGTTACAATAATCCAGTCTGGAGGTGACCGTCGCGTGGATCACAGTAGCTAGGTCAGGGCGAGAGAGGTAAGGAGCCAACTGCTTAGCTTGGCGGAGATGAAAAAATGCCGCCTTTGTAATAGCTGCAATCTGCGCCTCCATGGAGAGGGAGGTATCGAAGATTACACCCAAACTCTTAACAGACGGTGCTGGCACTAATTGCACCCCCGCAAGAGATGGGAGTTGCCCCCTCATTCCCATATCATCCCGTCCCAGCCAGAGGACCTCTGTCTTCGAAGGATTTAACAAGAGCCCCTCCAAAGTAGATTAAGTCTGCCAGGCTGCTGGTCTAAGTACTTTAGTGCAGGACTTTCCTCCATATTCAATATTAGGGCAATGCCCTTATTGATTGGGCAGACCAAAGAGTCATATTTGCTCAATGGAACTTTCCCCCCTTTCCTTCTTCTGCAACCCCTCTAAATCTGTTCTGGGTGTTCCCCTAACCCTCTAAAGCGGATTTGGAGAGGGCATGGTATTCAGCTGCAAAAGCACAAATCCTTCTGTTTTTGAAATGAGTGCATTGATAAGGTTCATATTTTCAGAGATGAACAGGGGGTTGTCTCTTGCTGCTTCGTACCATAAAATAATTAAGAGGTGGCTGAATAGAGTCTATTCTTGCTTGTAATTTTTTTCTTTTTAAATTCTCAGTGTTTCACACCAGCTAGCTTAGTTTTCCTGGAGCTTGTTTGTGCTGGGAGGAGATATCTTGCAAGAGGCATTGCAACGAGAGGTTCTCCTTAATGCTATCTGAAGAGCTATAAAGGAATTTCTTTCCTCCCAAGAAAAACAGCAAGGGATTTTAAAAAAGAAGTTAAGTGAAGCTTTTAGCTCTTTCTTTTTTTAAAAAAAATCCACTGTTCTGCTGAAACAAAACAACAACAACTATCAAGAGCTCTTCAGTGCTCTGCAGGCAGCATTTGGAGATGCTTACTTCTTGCAAATCACATGGATGTAGAGAAATACAGTGGTACCTCGGGTTAAGTACTTAATTCGTTCCAGAAGTCCGTTCTTAACCTGAAACTGTTCTTAACCTGAAGCACCACTTTAGCTAATGGGGCCTCCTGCTGCCGCCACAAAGTTCTTAACCTGAAGCACTATTTCTCGGTTAGTGGAGTGTGTAACCTGAAGCGTATGCAACCTGAAGCATATGTAACCCGAGGTACCACTGTATAGAGACATAGAACATGTAGAGATATAGCAGATGGAAAAGTAGAGAGTACAGAAAAAGTGGATTCCTGTGGGCTCTGATCTGACTCATGGCACTTTGTTGACATCACAGTTTGATTATGGTGGGGGGAATCACCCCATATCACCCCATTTCATCTCACTATTTGGTCCCTGAAAAGAGAGGTTCCCCACTCCTAACATTTTCGCTATGCAGAATGCGGAGTTATAGATGTGTGAAGCAGAGAAGCAGGTTCGACAGAGGCACAAACAGTGGTATTTAGCTAAGCAGACCCATTAAAATGAATGAACATTTAGGTATAATAATTTCAAAGTGTTTCTCTGAGAAAAACTTAGGTGAATACCACACAAAGGGTCGTATTGTTAGTAGCACTAAATAGTGCTTTGGGGAAACGGGAAAACCACCTGCTTGCACGATGGCGCTTTCCCTACTCTCCCCAACCTTCTGGAGAAGATTTGGGGATGGTGTGAAGCCACAGCTTGCCAAAGACATTTTGGCACCTGAGGTGAGCCACAAAGTGGCGCCCCCTCAACCTTTCAGGGAAGGAGGGATGAGTAAAGACCTATATCAGGAACGGCGGGCTGGGGGTGGGGAGGGAAGGAGAGAATAAAGATCTACATCAGGAATGTAAGGGGAGTGACCATATAACATCAGTCCTAAAAGATCTTCACTGGCTCCCAGTACATTTGTGAGCACAATTCAAAGTGTTGGTGCTGACCTTTAAAGCCCTAAATGGCCTTGGTCCTGTATACCTGAAGGAGTGTCTCCACCCCCATCGTTCAGCCCGGACACTGAGATCCAGCGCCGTGGGCCTTCTGGCGGTTCCCTCACTGTGAGAAGTGAAGTTACAAGGAACCAGGCAGAGGACATTCTCAGTAGTGGCACCCACCCTGTGGAACACAAGGAAATAAACAGCTATCTGACTTTTAGAAGACATCTGAGAGCCAGTGTGGTTTTAGGGCTTGCTGATCAGAAGGTCGGTGGTTTGAACCCCCACGACGGGTTGAGCTCCCGTTGCTTAGTCCCTGCTCCTGCCAACCTAGCAGTTCGAAAGCACATCAAAATGCAAATAGATAAATAGGTACCACTCCGGCGGGAAGGTAAATGGCGTTTCTGTGCACTGCTCTGGTTTCACCAGAAGCGGCTTAGTCATTCTGGCCACATGACCCGGAAAAACATTCTGCGGTCAAACGCCGGCTCCCTCGGCCAGTAAAGTGAGATGAGCGCTGCAACCCCAGAGTCATCTGCGACTGGACTGAACTGTCAGGGGTCCTTTACCTTTACCTTTTATGTATTAAAATTTGTATAGCGCCCTCCATCCAAAGATCCCAGGGTGGTTCACAACCATACAGCAAGTGGAGGCTCACTCATGCAATCTTGAACACCATCTTTTATTGCTATATTTTCACTTCATTTGAATTTCTGCCTCAAGCCCCAGATTGTTTGGGTCTGTACTTTAATTGGAGGGGGGCAGTACCATCTCCCTGGAGCTATGATTATTCATGGCATGACTCACTGCCAAATGGGAATATCTCTGTGTGCTGAGTAATTACAGGGCTCTTTTTAAGTGTTCAGAGGCTTATTGTACACTTTTCTCAGGAACTGTGAAGCCTTGATCCGATAATAAGTGAGATCACCAATCACTTGCTTGAGAAGGAGAGTAGGGCCTGGATTCAAACCTTCTCCATTCAAATAGTTGATTTGAACTTTTGCTGAGCCAGTTATTACAGAAACACATGAATCTTGCATTTGTATCTAAATTCGGGTTGGGTTGGGTTTTTTCCCACACTGATAAATTTAGCTTCTTAATGAATCTGTTTTTTCCCCATTCGCTCCTTACAAACTAGGCACATATTCTTTGTGGTTTTCTTTTTCCCCAAGCAATAAAATCTTACATAAAGAAAGTCGTCCCAGCAATTGTATGAGCGCCTTGCATTTCCTAGTTCCAAAACAAAAAGAAAACAAATTGCTTGACTTCTCCATTCTTCGTTTCACCTCCTTATGGATCTGACCATCTGCATCACTTGGGCTTCCAAGACTTAATAACTCATTAACCTTGACATATTCTCAACTTATCAACCACATAGCAGCTTTAATCATTCCTCTCTCATCCATTGTGACTTTCATGTATTGATGGTGCATCTCTTCAGTGGCATCCCCATATTATTATTATTTGTTGTTGTTTCAGGAAAGACAAAAAACATAACATGTGCTTATAACTCTCAGCTGACTAATGAGATTTAAGATAGGATTTGAGAACTTGTTATCATTATCCTGAGATAATTGTGCTCGAGTCTAGCCCCATCCTGTTGGTTAATTTCTCTCTCTCTCTCTCTCTGAACCAAAAGAACACACCCCAAACTAAGAAACTAAACATTCTGCGATGACTTTATCCTTACACTATTATAATGACAGACTGTCATGAGTTGCCCAAGGAAGCAGGCGGAAACATGTCATCTGGAAGCCCTCACTTCACAGCATGGTGAGGGTGGCTACCAGCCACAACGGCTATGATCTGCCTCCACAGTCGGATGCAGCAATGCTTCTGAATACCAGTTGCTGGAAAACACAGCAGGGGATTGTGCTCTTGTGCTGGCGCCCTGCTGAAGGAATGGGTTTCCCAAACCCAAAACTGACTGTGCAGGCAGTTTGAAACTGCACCAAAATCCTTATTTTTCCTTAGCTAAAATCCATTAACTTGAGCTCTGAGTCAATGTATAAACAAAAACCCGGTTGTGCTCAAAGCTCTCTCCCTTATCAGTCCATGACGGCAATGAGTGACCTTGCCAAGTTCCAGTAGAGCAGGGATGATGCGTCTGTGCCTTATCTTATATCCTGACCACAAAAGAGTCACAAACCCAGTCTGGGAACAGCGCCAGAGGGTGTTCTTGGAGATGGTGACCTCTTGCTCCAAGAGTAGGAACAGGAATATCCTTTTATGGTCAGAAGTATAGGAAGGAATACCCTCTTATGGTTAAGAGTGCCGGAGCAGGAACATCTGTGATGTCAACCTGCGTGTACAAGCTGACGTAGCTGGATTCCTAGGGAAGGGGGAGAGGGTGCCTGGAGGATATATATACTGCATGAAATTTCTCATTTCTTTGGACTTGCTGTGGACACACCACACAGGTGCCTTTCTGCTGTTCCACAGAGCAGAAATAAAGAACTCTTTCTCTGAACCAACCCTCAGTGTCATTTGACTTCCTTCCTCCTGTGAGGGAGCAACGCTCACCCTACCATTGGTAAAGTCCAACAAGGCTACACTGCTTGCTGGTTTTCCTCAGGTATTTGATTGGCCACATGATTTCTGTTCTCATCCTGAAACAAAGTTCTTAAGCTGAGGTACTATTTAGTGGAGTCTGTAACCTGAAGCGTCTGTAACCTGAAGTGTCTGTAATCCGAGGTACAACTGTATGTAAATAGTAGGAGTTCCCTAGCTAATATCTCCTAAGGGATGTGGGTGGCGCTGTGGGTTAAACCACAGAGCCTAGGACTTGCCGATCAGAAGGTCGGCTGTTCGAATCCCTGCGACGGGGTGAGCTCCCGTTGCTCGGTCCCTGCTCCTGCCAACCTAGCAGTTCAAAAGCACGTCAAAGTGCAAGTAGATAAATAGGTACTGCTCCGGCGGGAAGGTAAACGGTGTTTCCGTGTACTACTCTGGTTCGCCAGAAGCAGCTTAGTCATGCTAGCCACATGACCCGGAAGCTGTACGCTGGCTCCCTCGGCCAATAAAGCAAGATGAGCATCGCAACCCCAGAGTCGGTCACGACAGGACCTAATGGTCAGGGGTCCCTTTACCTTTACCTAGCTAATATCTCCAGGACCTTCCCATTTTTTCTCTTGTTACATCCACACAAACACTGTCCAAATCACCAACACACACATACATTTTGCCACCTAACAATGGGGTGGTGGGAGGACATTTTGGCTCAGCGATCTATCTAGCTATCCATTCATCTGTGGCCATCTTTGACCATTTTTCTGCCCAAAAGCATTGGCCTGAAAGCGCAGGAAAGCTCTCCCGCAGAAATGCTCTTGAAAGAGGTCAACGCAGGACTGAAACAGCAGAGGAGAAGCCAAGCAAGAAATGCATAGAATTTGTGGCCCTCCTTGCAAAGGCTTGCACATTAAAGAGATGGATATTTAAGCATAAAGACGTGGGCGAATGTGCAAAGTGAAAATGGAAAGCAGGCCTGCCCGGTGAATGTCTGGATCATTCATGGCGAAATCTATTAGAAAGGCGGCTTTTGCAGACACTGAAATAATCCCATGCTGGTTGTTCTGAAATGTTTGGTGACTGAATTCCATCAGTTCAGTGTAAGAAATCAGTTCCACCCCCCCCCCCAGTGGGGCTGTGCTTCGAATACAAAGCCAACACTTAATGTAATAGGCAGCAATAGACAGTATTGATGTCCTGTTTGGTATTGCCTTTTCAGATTTGGACTCAAATACATAATGCTGATTAGACATGTCATAATAGGAGGATATGCTCTTTGCAGCATTCCGTGATATTCATCATAGGTCCCCGTTTCATTTCATTTATATCATTTGTTGCTGTGAAGCCTGGAAAATAACATTCTGGTGCCAATGTAGTTTCTTTTATATTGAATGTATTCTAAATATTATATTGTATATTTGTATCACCTCTTTTAGGTTATAATGGAAATGTGATTTCTATTACCTCTTTTCTATCCTGCGAATCCAGTCCAGAGCTTGCCTATCCTTTTGCCATTTTTTGTTATTATTCTTTTTTTTCTTTTTTTAATAAAACAAGCAAACAAATTCATTCTCCAGTAATATCTATCCATCGATCCAGTGCTATTTTTCTAGACAAATAGGTGCAGGAACTCACCATGAACACCTCCCTTGTTCTCTTATAATGGTGCTCACTTGAGAAGTGCTGGAACTAAGTTGCGGCAAGTTCCAGCTGACAAAAAGCCCTTTACCTATCAATCCATTTCAGGGTTGGGGAATCTGTGGTCCTCCAGATAATGCTGGACTGCAATTTTCATCTGCCTTAACCATTGCCCATGCTGGCTGGCTGCACTTAGTGGAAGAAAACCCTGAATCCCAAAACTAAGAAGGGATCTCTCTGAAGACCAAAGTGAATCCTGGTGATTTGGAGATCCAGACATTTCAAAAGCTGTGTGTACAGTGTGTATATTACTAAAACTTATACTACTAGTAGTAATAATAATAATGACTCTCTTATTTTAACATATTGCATTATTTTTCCTCATTATAAATATAAAAAAATCAAAAATACTTCAGCTGATAGACCTTCCAGTTGAGGCAGTTTAGTCTGACCTTAATCAGTAACTCAACTTTGTAGCTCTTAGCTACAAAGATCTTAACCCAGAGATCAAGAAGCCAAATATTTCTGCGGTTGGAAATGTATCAACACAATATTGGAAAGCAGCTACTTTCTTAACTCTAGAGCAGAGCTTTCCAAACTGTGTGTTGCGACATGTTCGTGTGGCCGCTGCAGTGTGTGACATGAATGCTCCCCGCGCTCCTCCTGGGGCTGGAAAGGGGATAGTTTAACCTCTGGTTTGCTAGTGAAACTGAATTACTGTGTCACGAAATGATGCATGTCTTTAAAAGTGTGTGACCAACATGAAAAGTTTGGAAAGCTCTGCTCTAGAGGCATGGTGGGATAGACTATGGAAGATAGCTCTTTCAGAGAAACTAGCAAAGCATCTTAGAGCACTAAGGAACTCAAAGACCAAAGATTATTTTGAAAATGTATGGTACATGTTTATTCAATACACTGGATAGGACAGTGTTGTTCCCTCACCACCGGCTACCATTGGCTCTCTCTGGGACAAGCTAAGACATGGAGTAGAGATGCAGGTGGCGCTGTGGTCTAAACCATCAAACCTCTTGAGCTTGCTGATCAGAAGGTCGGCGGTTTGAATCCCTTTGACAGGGTGAGCTCTCTTTGCTCTGTCCCAACTCCTGCCAACCTAGCAGTTCGAAAGCATGCCAGTGCAAGTAGATAAATAGGTACCGCTGTGGTGGAAAGGTAAATGGTGTTTCCGTGTGCTCTGGTTTCCATCACAGTGTTCCAATCACCAGAAGCAGTTTAGTCATGCTGGCCACATGACCCAGAAAGCTGCCCGTGGACAAACGCCGGCTCCCTTGGTCTGAAAGCAAGATGAGCGCCACAACCCCATAGTCGTCTTTGACTGGACTTAACCTTTACCTACGTACCTTTGACCTTCTTAAAGACATGGAGTAGAAGATGCTTAACTGATATAATCAGCTCTAAACCATTATGCAAACCTGCTTCCTGTTTGACTGCATCATTTGCACTGTACAGTTGTACCCCGCTAGACGAATGCCCCGCTAAACGAAAAACGCGCAAGACGAAAGAGCTTTCCGACATTTTTCTGCTTCGCAAGACGTTGTTTTTTTTCTATGGGGCTTACTTGCAAAACGAATTTTTTTCCGTGGTCTCCCTTTTTTTTTTTTGCCTTTTCTGAAAGGCGCTAAGCTCCTTATCTCTAAATTGCCGCTTATCCGCTAATCCGCTAAGCACTAAAAGCCGCTTATCAGCTGTTTTACCGCTTATCAGCTGATCGGCTGATAGCGGAGCTCCGCAAGACGAAAATCCCTGCAAGACGAAGGCTCCCGCAGAACGGATTATTTTCGTCTTGCGGGGCACCACTGTATAGGCATGAAATGCTTTGGGGGATTGGTGGTATGTGGAGATTTTTTGTTAGAAGTATTTTTCAGAAAGTTAAAAATAAAGTTAGAATATTGTAGGGATGATCGCTGGGTCCGGAGCACACTCCCCACCCGCAGGCAGCCTCAGCCTGCCTGCATGTGTGACCCTGGGGTGCGGGGCACACTCCCCTTCACAGACAAAGCCACAGTTGTCTGAACATCATGCCCTCTGTCTAACCTTTTGCAGTCTCAGTAGTCTGCGGTGCCCTGTCTGTAACCTTTGTCTCTGAGACCTTTTGTCTCCTTCGTCATACACTGTGCAAGGGGGAAATGACACGGTGGAAACAGGTGCCAAAATAACCTTGTAACACCCCACGATCTCGGGACTGGAAGATGTGTAAAGGTCATAGCCCAAAATGTATCTGCCTGGGTTTGTATATTTGTGTCAATAAAAGGAGGCTCCACAGAGCTAGCCGGCAGCTTGCTTGCAGCTCACCTGCATTATCAGCTCCTGCCTCATGTCCCTCACTTCAGAATATATATATAATAAGCCCAATATGGATGGCTTTCAATGAGGATTAGACAAATTCAGGGTTGTTGTTGTTTAGTTTTTTAGTCATGTCCGACTCTTCGTGACCCCATGGACCAGAGCATGCCAGGCACTTCTGTCTTCCACTTCCTCCCGCAGTTTGGTCAAACTCATGCTGGTAGCTTCGAGAACACTGTCCAGCCATCTCGCCCTCCGTCGTCCCCTTCTCCTTGTGCCCTCCATCTTTCCCAACATCAGGGTCTTTTCCAGGGAGTCTTCTCTTCTCATGAGGTGGCCAAAGTATTGGAGTCTCATCTTCTGGATCTGTCCTTCCAGTGAGCACTCAGGGCTGATTTCCTTCAGAATGGATAGGTTTGATCTTCTTGCACTCCATGGGACTCTCAAGAGTCTCCTCCAGCACCATAATTCAAAAGCATCAATTCTTCAGCGATCAGTCTTCTTGATGGTCCAGCTTTCACTTAGGTAATAGCCATGATGGCGATCTATTGCCTACAGTATCAGGCAGCATGGATCTACATACCGTTTGCTGATCATCGTGCGTAGTAGAGTTCTGTTGTGCTTATGGTATGCTTGTGGGCTTCCCATTTGGGGCTAGATGGCCACTGTAAGAATGGAATGCTGGACTAGATGGGCCTTTGGTCTCATTCAGTTGGGCTCTTCTTGTGTTCTTAGAAGAAAATGAAGCACAATTAGCAAAGGTGCTTAATGGTGAGGCCCAACTTCATTTCACCATCCCATCAATATGAGGAGGGAAAACTGCTTTTATAAGACAGGTTGTGTGTGTGTGCTTTGTTTTTTTTACTCTGAGAAATAAAAACAGAATGTCAGCAGCTTTTATTATTATAGCTCTAGGGAACTAAATTGGAATCTTTTAAGGTAAAGGCATTCAACCATTAAAGCGTATCTGTTTATGGTTATAGAAAAATGGAATAGAGGATCTTTAGCATATACTGTATTCATAGTGTCATCAAAATGTTCATTTCAGGTCCTGGAGGTTTATTAAGTTGCCTTTATGAGTTAGGGGTGCATAGACAGGTTTGAGAAACAAGGTCATTTGAGAAGCCAAATTGCTCCGTGATGAAAGAACAGCTCTCCATACCAAGCTTTTGGAAGGATTGTAGCATTGAACCAATTGCTTTCTGCCACCCATTGCCATGGTTTGGGCATGATTCTGGTCACAGCTACGGAAACACTGGAAGTGCCATTTTATTCCACCTGAAGCAGAATTTCAAAGCAAATGTGAATGCATCTGTGTAGATAAATCTCCCTAGAAATTTCAGGAAGGGTTCTTTAAAAATTTGCTGGTCATTCTCTGGCATGTACTGTACATACATAAATTCCCCAGTTTTATGTGAAGTGAAATTTCAAGGGGACTTAAGGGGTGGGTTTCTTTTCTCTACAGAGAGGGACACCTGGCATCTTCACTGCACAACTTTCATCATATGATGAAGAAGCACCACTTTATCTTGGCCTTTGACACCTTAGAAATATGTATTTAAGGGCCAGCCCTATTCTTCTGATTGCATTTTTTAATATTGTACAGTGGTACCTAAAGTTACAAACACCTCAGGTTACAAACACTTTGGGTTACAGACTCTGCTAACCCAGAAGTAGTACATCGGGTTAAGAACTTTACCTCAGGATGAGAACAGAAATTGTGTGGCAGCGGCAGCAGGAGGCCCCATTAACTAAAGTTTCCTCAGGTTAAGAACGGTTTCAGTTTAAGAACGGACCTCCGGAACGAATTAAGTTCTTAATCCGAGGTACCACTGTGTCTTAATATTGTTGGAACCCATCCTGGGACCTTATAGTAAAGGATGGGCAAGAAATCCTGAGGACGATGCTGATGATGATACCAAGCCAAGTTCGAGGTTCTTGTATTAATTTGCAAGGCTCTTAACAGTTTGTATCCAGGATACCTCAAGGACTGCATAATCCCTTTTATTGCTACCCTGTTACATACCCTCCTACATTTCTCCATTGAATATAATGATGTCCTATTCAATAATAACAATAACAATAATTTTATTATTTATGCCCCACCCATGCAATGACAAACCTAGACAGCATCTTAAAAAGCAGAGACATCACCTTGCCAACAAAGGTCCATATAGTTAAAGCTATGGCTTTCCCAGTAGTGATGTATGGAAGTGAGAGCTGGACCATGAAGAAGGCTGATCGCTGAAGAATTGATGCTTTTGAATTATGGTGCTGGAGGAGACTCTTGAGAGTCCCATGGACTGCAAGAAGATCAAACCTATCCATTCTGAAGGAAATCAGCCCTGAGTGCTCACTGGAAGGACAGGTCCTGAAGCTGAGGCTCCAATACTTTGGCCACCTCATGAGAAGAGAAGACTCCCTGGAGAAGACCCTGATGTTGGGAAAGATGGAGGGCACAAGGAGAAGGGGACGACAGAGGATGAGATGGTTGGACAGTGTTCTCAAAGCTACCAGCATGAGTTTGACCAAACTGCGGGAGGCAGTGGAAGACAGGAGTGCCTGGTGTGCTCTGGTCCATGGGGTCACGAAGAGTCGGACACGACTAAATGACTAAACAATAACAACACCCCACCCATCTGACTGGATTGCCGCAGACACTCTGGGCGACTTCCAACTTATATAAAAACATAATAAAACATTAAACATTTTTTAAAAAATACCTTCCCTATACAGGATTGCCTTCGGATGTCTTCTGAAGGTTGTATAGTTACTTATCTCCTGGGCTTGGGGGTCGCATGGCTCCATACCCTCCAACATTTCTCCAACGATTTGACCCCGGAATGTCCTGCCTTCCCTTGGGGCTTCTCTGACTTAAACACTTTGTTCAATTGGTGGTATTGTAACCAATTCGTCACCTGATTTCTGGCATCTTCTAGTTTATTCAATTTTACTTCTTGATCTGAAAAGTCCGAAAGGCCTCTGTTTGTTGCCCAGGTAGGTCTGGAAGTGTCTGTCTGAACTCTCCGGGCTTCAAACAGGGAGTCTCTCCTGGCCCTACCCAGAGATGCCACTGAATTTGGGACTTTCTATATTAAAATGATGCACTCTACCACAGAGCTACAGCCTCCCTGCAAGAGCACAAACTAAAAAGTTCTTGAGGATATTATGTTATGAGTAATAACCTACCTATGAAATATGCCTTACAAAGTATAGAGAGTGCAAGCATGCCCTCAGATTATTTAAGAAAATTGTATGTTTAGTTTACCAACAATTACGAATAGTGCTCCATGTGGTATACCGGGTCAGCTGGTAGAATAACAGTTTTCTCTGAATTCCCCTCCCAGGAATTCAAGAGCATGACTTAACTGTGGTTGTGGTATTGAAAACCTTCATTTGGAACATGCTTTTACTGCCCTTTCCAACAACCTTTCCAAATTCATGAAATGCTAAATATCCCCAGATGCATAATGAACATCTGTGGTAAAAACTGCCTTATTATGGCTTGTCTGGAGCTGTTTATTACACAGTTGCAGTTCTTTGAAACTCATTAGTTAGCTTCATTTTTTGAAGTCATCTGCTAAATAAACTTGGCTGGGTTCTACGAACATCATCAGAGGCAGCAGTTCAA
Source organism: Podarcis siculus (assembly GCA_034642415.1). Taxonomy (NCBI): domain Eukaryota; kingdom Metazoa; phylum Chordata; class Lepidosauria; order Squamata; family Lacertidae; genus Podarcis; species Podarcis siculus. The sequence goes on along the minus strand of JAXCMG010000050.1, from coordinate 8,802,030 downwards.
AAGGGGTGGATTTTCTTTGGGCTGCAAGATTTACAGAATATAATTACAACAAAGGGAATCGTGTTCATCTGACTTCACTGGGGAAATTGTATGGGATTTTCTTTCAGCCAATTACACCTGAAGCCTAGCGGAGCAGACCCCCATCTACCACATGGATAGTCAATCTCTTTTCTCCCCACCCCAATGGTGCTAATGTGCAAACACACAAGTATATCACATGCACAATATATATAAAAAAAACCAAGTTGATTTGCTTCGGAGAGCCAGTGTGGTGTGAGAGCCAGTGTGGTGTAGTGGTTAGAATCGGTGGACTCGTAATCTGGTGAACCGGGTTTGTTTCCCCGCTCCTCCACATGCAGCTGCTGGGTGACCTTGGGCCAGTCACACTTCTCTGAAGTCTCTCAGCCCCACTCACCTCACAGAGTGCTTGTTGTGGGGGAGGAAGGGAAAGGAGATTGTAAGCCGCTTTGAGACTCCCAGGGTAGTGATAAAGCAGGATATCAAATCCAAACTCCTCCCCTTCTTCTTCTTCTTCTTCTTCTTCTTCTTCTTCTTCTTCTTCTTCTTCTTCTTCTTCTTCTTCAGAATTCTTTGCTATTCATCTGTTAGTTATCCTGCACATCCACTCCTGCAAATCTTGACCCAACAGAGTGTGCAATTGCACCCAAAGTTGCCTTTTTGCAACATTCAGCCAGTGCACACAAATGTTTGTGCACACCAGTAAAGCCCTACACAGAGAGGTCTTTGAAGCTCTTAACCACTACACCACACTGGTGGTAGTAGAATATGCAAGAGGAAAGCTATGGTCCTTTCTCCTGAGCAAACCTGCAATGAAAGGGTTAAAGAACATAACAAACACTTCCCGGAAAAGTTCATTGGGAGGAGGGGGAAGAACCCACGCAGATAAGCACCTGGAAAACTGAGACAGCAGGCTTTCTGTTAAGTATGTGACAGAAATTTCTCCGCTGGAGGTAAGGAAGATAGAGACTCTTCTAAATTATGTTTCCTGGGAGTGTTGCTAAGGCATACTTACACATATTCTATGAGGTAGAAAATTAGCACTTTAAATTGTTATGGTTACATATGCAGTAAAGTGTAAGTGTTTGCAGTTTTTCAAAAGTTTGCCTATGGTTTATCACACAGTTTGCCCACTGAGAAGAAAATTTACCTGCTGTAAAATGATGAAGCAGCTCAGGGGTTAGATGGAAACCGCTGCGAACTCTTAACTCCAAACCTCTGAAATTTCCTTAGGGATGAACAAGTTCCACGTACGTGAGATTGCCGAGGCTGATATATTGCTTCCCTTTTTCTCTTTGTAAACATTGCCGGCATGGAATGAAAAATGACAAAACCAGGCAAGTAGCAGGAAAATGACTTCTTGAAAAAAAATCAGTTTAGAAATTAACCAAAACTATTGATTTGATTTTTGAACATCTGCACTCTTCCTCAAGAGAAACAGTTCTCCTGTACCTATTCTTCCCATGTCTTTGTTCATTTTTTCCCACATTTGCAAGTACTTGGAACATTTTGAAAGCAATATTTTGCTAAATTTTGCTTTTTGCACCAATTGCCTCCGCCTTCTTGCCATTTTTTCCCCGGCTGTGTTGTACAGCCCTTCCTCTGGTTCTTGAGAATCAGAGGTGGGGAGCTAGATCTGGCTGGCAGGTCAGGCCCCTAATTCTCCCCTCCCCCACCATGGGCCAATTTTGACATCTGGACAGGATCGTCCACCTGTCAATCTCCTGACATCATCATGACATCAGAGGATTGAACCTATAGCTGCTGATCAGCTGATGGGTGGTTACAGTGGCCGGTGAAGATGCGCTTTCTCTGCACCTTCAAACAGGCTTGCTGTAACCAGCTATTCAATGCTTGGAGCCCTTTGGAAGATGATATGGAGGATGCAATTTGGATTCAAGCGGCTTCTTCCAAGTGAAGCATGCTCACCTCTGCAGACACCTGAAAATTCCTGTTTGGCGGAAGGGCTCTGAATCCAAATCGCTCTCTCCAAAGCGAGAACGTGAGTCCCCTTGGCTGTCCTGGGGGGTTCCCAGCTCCCTAGTAGAGTTGATCCCAGTGGGGTTGCCTGTCAGTGCCGATCAGCTGATTGACAGGGACAAGCAGCCTCGCTTGCAAAGGAACAACCAGGAGCTCATCTGAAGTTCCAAATGGTTCATTCTCAGCTTTCCCACACAGAGCCAGATTTACATATAAGCTAAACAAGCTACAACTTAGGGCCCCACTCTCTTGGGGTCCCCAAAAAATTTAAAGGGGAAAAACTGGATGTACATTTCCAAAATATAAGATAAAAAACAAATAAAATAAAACCTACATACAGCAACACTGTTTTGTGTTGTGTAATGGGCCCCGACTGCTAGCCTGCTCCCTAAAATATCACTGGTTTGCTCATTTCTATATATAGGGTGCCAACATTCTGCATGGACTGGCTGCATGGCAACATGTGCAAATGGCTTCAGATACCTATTAGGCCCATAAATTACCATATAGCATATAAAGGTAAAGGGACCCCTGACCATAAGGTCCTGTCGCGGACGACTCTGGGGTTGTGGCACTCATCTCGCTTTATTGGCCGAGGGAGCTGGCATACAGCTTCCGGGTCATGTGGCCAGCATAACTAAGTCACTTCTGGTGAACCACGTACGGAAACGCCGTTTACCTTCCTGCTGGAGCGGTACCTATTTATCTACTTGCACTTTTGATGTGCTTTTGAACTGCTGGGTTGGCAGGAGCAGGGACCAAGCAATGGGAGCTCAACCCGCTGCAGGGGTTCAAACCGCCGACCTTCTGATCGGCAAGCCCTAGGCTCTGTGGTTTCACATATAGTCAACACACAAAAAACAGCAACAATTTGTTGTTGACAAAGGACAGCTGGACATATAAAGGGCCCCATTACCTTCAGTAGCTTAGGGCCTCATCAAACCTAAATCCGGCCCTGGTCCCACATATTACATCATAAGTGGTTTGCAAGGAATGGCCTCGCAAGCCATTCTCTCCCTGCCATTGGGGTCAGACCACCCTCTGCAAGAAATTAGGCTGGAGATGCTTTGAGTCCAGGTGCTCATAGCCTCAAGTTCCCTCCCCGCTCTCCTGGTTTTATAGCCAGAAAGACACAACTGACTACCACCTTCAGAGCTGGGCTGGTGTCCCCCCTTTTTTCCCTCTTGGTTCTTCCCTCTTCATGTGTACACATTTTGGGGTGCACTTTTCCTTAATATATACAGTTTTGCATGCATTTTTCTTGTTATTGGAAAGCTACACTGCGAAATTTAGAGAAGCGCATGTTTAGAAGGTCAGCTGTGTTTCAATTTGCACATTTCTTTTAGGAGCTGCAAATTTTAATGAGAGCCAGACAACTTCCTCCCTCATCCTCACAAGTAGCAGTGCCACCTATTATTATTATTATTATTATTAATCATCATACATTAACCTTTAATAACTAAATAGCTCTCTTTTTCCCCGTGGGCTTTGTTTTTTTCTGGGGGAGATTTATTTTTAGAGAACACCTACACGGATTATGAATTGCAAGTAGAATAGCACTTATTAACACCATTCCCTATTAAATGCTTTTGAACCTTATCCAATATGCTTTGTCGGTTTGCGGAAATCCCAACTTCTAAATGTATTTGCTTTTTCCCAGGCACCCAGCAGAGGGGGTGGGGAGTCTCTTTGCGGAGGCCCTAACAGTGGCATCTCCCTTGGTGGAGATGGAATATTATGTTGAACATGCTTAAAACAGGATGTTTTATGGAGTAATGTCATTTGCAGAAACAGAGAGGTGAGAAGTGGCTCCCTGATTTCCATATAAAAATAGTCTGAAGGCACATATGGGAATGTGCTAAGGGGATAACAATGCCCAGGGGGGTGTTTGAGTTGCAACGATACTTATTCCGCAGCTGAGATGCCCCCAGAATTGAACAACTCCTTTTAAGGCAGCGGCATGGGAGCAAATCCATCACGGCAAAGAGAGAACAGTGAAGAGAAAACGAGGGTGCAGTGATTAGAAGCTGAACCATTTGGACCGCTTTTGTATTTGGAAAGTGTTATAAAGCGAGGGGTCGACGCATTATGGCTTCTATTTATGAAACACCCGCTTCCCAACATTCTGTTCCACTCCCCCAGCATCCTGTCAGTGTGGTGTAGTGGTTAAGAGTGGTGGACTCGTAATCTGGTGAACCGGGTTCGCTTCCCAGCTCCTCCACATGCAGCTGCTGGGTGACCTTGGGCTAGTCACACTTCCCTGAAGTCTCTCAGCCCCACTCACCTCACAGAGTGTTTGTTGTGGGGGAGGAAGGGAAAGAAGAATGTTAGCTGCTTTGAGACTCCTTCAGGTAGTGATAAAGCGGGATATCAAATCCAAACTCTTCTTCTCTTCTTCTGTCACTCTCTGGTGTGACCAAGAAGCAGTATGAAGCAGATGAAAGGATAGGAGATGCAGAGATGGGCTAGCTTGTTACTCAGCAACTCTGGCATGTGTTACCAGCGAGGCGCTAGGGTACCTGAAGAGAATGGCTTCTTAGAGACCTGCAGAAACACAGTTAGGTATTGCCTCATCCATAGAGAATGGTCCTTAGAGATGTGCACATCAACACAGCTGGTGGAACCTTCCCAATGTCTTCTCCTACTGAACCAGCGAAGGAGGTAAGGAAGGACACCAGCCAGGAGGCAGCGTCCACTCTTAAATCATCTTCCAATGCATCTGGTGAAAACAAAGTACAAACACTTGCAAGCTCTCGCCACTTGGGAATCCCAGCTACTGTTACACAGACACTCGCAGTGGAGACAGGGCACAGCCATCATGTCTTTTAAAGCCTTCCAAGTACAGTGGTACCTCGGGTTAAGTACTTAATTCGTGCCGGAGGTCCATTCTTAACCTGAAACTGTTCTTAACCTGAAGCACCACTTTAGCTAATGGGGCCTCCCACTGCCGCCGTGCCACTGGAGCACGATTTCTGTTCTCATCCTGAAGCAAAGTTCTTAACCTGAAGCACTATTTCTGGGTTAGCGGAGTCTGTAACCTGAAGCATATTTAACCTGAAGCGTATGTAACCTGAGGTACCACTGCAGGTGGCCATTCCTGCCTCTCATGGGAGCAAATTCCACATTTTTAACTATAATAATAATAATACCTTTACTGTCAATGTACAAACTATGTACAATGAAATTAACCAAGCCTCCCTCCCCCACCCCACAAACTATGAGCCTTGGGGAGAAACACTTCCTTTTGCCTCACCTGAATCTTCTAACTTTCAGCTTCATTGGATAGCTCTGAGTTCTAGTAGCATGGGAGAAGGGGAAAGATTTCTCCCTATCCATTTCCGCCCCACACCAGTTGTACTTTTTACACACCTCCTGCATGTCCCCTGTTACCCACCTTCCCCCTCCCAAAAAACTAAAAAGGCCCAAGTATTCCTTCATACGGGATTTTCGCCAGCCCCTTAATAATTGTTGTTGCCATTTTCTGCAGCTTTTCCAGTTTTCCTTTTTTTTACATGCAGAGACTAGAAGTGTGCACAATACTGAAAGGGCATTTGTAAAGCAGCATTAATACATGGTCAGTTTTATTTTCAATCCCTTTCCTAATGATGCCTAGCGTGGCCTTTCCCCTTTTCACAACTGCTGTTCTCTGGGTTGACATCTTCACTGAGCTATCTGCTACAACCCCAGAGTCTTATTTCTGACACCACCAGTTCATTATACACCGTTGGGCACCAGGCAAAAATGTTCCTCTTCAACCAGAGGGAGGAGGTTATTGGTTTATTTTTGTCCCTATTTTTATTATGTATTTTGTGTTTTTCATATTGTCATTTTATGTTGTGAAACACCCTAAGCTCTACAGATGAAGGTCGTATAGGCATTTAATAAATAATAATATGAAAGAAATAAGTCTGTGGGATTTTACCCAGACCTTTGACCATTAAATAACACTGGTCAACAACAAATTTGTTGTCTGCGTTTTTTCAGTTGATTTAGGACGAATCTGATACGCTGAATCCAAAAATCACATTGGTTTTGCTCAATCAGGTCAAGTTTTTGAGCTATGGCCACATGTCTTTTTTTTTACGTTTTTGTTCACATGTACGCTTGCGTGGAGCATTTTAGAAGAAGTTGGTGGGGGTAAAATGCCATGGAGACCAGGTATCAAGGTCGCTGGGACGCAGTCATGATGGCTGACTACTGTTGGACTCTGAAGAGAGACCTCCCTGCCACTGAGCATTCCAGCAGTGCAAAAATACTCTAAATCATTTGTAGAAATCTAGACAACATTCAAAAAGTAAAAAATTGTTGGCCATAATCAATGGCTTGTTAAAGCAGGGGTAGGACTATTATTATGTTTTTTTTTATTATGCTGCCTATTGTGATGCTTTGTATTATGGTAGTATTATTATTATCTGTAAAATGTGTTCTTAATGTTGTTCGCCACCCTGGGATCTTTTGAATAAAGGGCAATATATAAATCAAAAGAACAACAACAGCACTTGTTTACATTGAACAGCATTTGCCATTTGACTGCCTATTCACCCAGTTTGGAGAGATCCATTTGGAGAGCTTCACAGTTGTGTTTTCTTTTTACCACTCTAAACAATTTGGGGTCCTCAGCAAGCCTGGCCACATTATCACTCACACCCAACCACAGGTCATTTATCCCAATACAAATCATTGGGAGACCCTACTTCTTACACCTCTCCTGCTCCCTTGCCCAGGCCTCCATTGTTGAATGTTCTGCAGACGGAGGCTGTTTGTTTCCCCAGCGACATGTGACTGGCTGATTAGATTAGCTGTCTGGAAACTGTAGAAACTGCTCCCTTTCCTTTCCTAAAGAAGATGCAGAACTGTGAGTTGAACCCCGTAAAAACAGGATTTTTTCCCTTTGCAAAGTAAGCTCAATAACTTTGAGCTGATCCTGAAAAAATTAGGCGTTTCCCCTTTGCAAAAGAAGCTGCACAACTGTGAGCTGCCCCCCCAAAAAAAGAGGCTTTCCCCCTTTCCTCCTCTAAAAACTAGTGCGTCTTATGTTGATGTGCATCTTGTGGAGCGAAAAATACGGTAGTTAGACAGCACTTGTCTGTGCTGAAGCCCTGCTGGTTCTTCTTCAGCAAGGCTTGTTCTTCCATATAACTTATAGCATCTGGCTACAATCTAGCAACAAAACATGTTTCTCCGTCCACACACTAGGATCATGAAGAGCATGGTGGCAGTTAGAGCTCCCACCCCATGGGTCTCTGAGCACTTTTTTACAGAGCGAATGTCTGCCATTAACTTTTACGGGGGGAACGAACACTGCATTTTGAGACAATGTGGCAAAGAGGGTAAAGCCTGCCTGCCATTGCTAATGCTGGTGCTAATGGAGAATGCAATGTATAAACCTCTCTAACCGCATGAGCTCTGCCTGCAGTACGTACATCTCATCCTCATAATGACAGGGATGTCAGCAGTAGATAATAAAAACAGTCCCCGTTTCACAATAAGAAAGACTGGGGTCAGTTGCTTGGGATGTCATGTACAATCTTCAGACACAAAAGGCTGCCAATACCTCTTTCATGTTGCTGTTGTCTGCTAATGCAATTTTGAATATTATTGCTTCCCAGCCTTCCCCTGCTTACACCCGGAGACTGGCAAGACTCGTTCATGTGAATGAATGCCAGGAGATGACATCATTTCCATTTAATTGTCTTGTTTATCAGCAATGTCTAAACAGTTGTTTTAATAAAAGGCCAAGGAGATAAAAGGGCTGCATTTGCATTCACAAAGAGCTTCTTACAAGGGTCTAGGAGGGAGGTTGACACTTATTGTTTGCAAACGAGATAATGAAGGAACCTTTTTATTTGCTGTTCCTGCAGCTCAATACCCCCTCCCCCCCCCCCGGTTATTTTATCCCATCCTATTAGTAATTATGGGTTGTTTTCGATGCTGTTTTTAAAAATCTGAAATATGAATGGCATTATTTATTTATTTATTTATACCCCCACCTTCCCCCCCCCCAAGAACGAAGACTCAAGGCGTCTTGTAAAAAATTAAAACAAAAATGGATAGAATAGAAAAAAGCTGAAAATATATAAAATGTAATAATTTAAAAGTAACTACATTATAACAGAATTAAAATAAGTCGCCTCACAGAGCTACATTTCCCAGGGTCTCCATTAAACCATTCTAAGAATCGTAGATCTCTGACAGGAATAGGGGTCTCCTAATACCTTTCAGGGACGTGGGTGGCGCTGTGGGTTAAACCACAGAGCCTAGGGCTTGCCGATCAGAAGGTCGGCGCTTTGAATCCCCGCGACGGGGTGAGCTCCCGTTGCTCGGTCCCTGCTCCTGCCAACCTAGCAGTTCGAAAGCACGTCAAAGTGCAAGTAGATAAATAGGTACCGCTCTGGCGGGAAGGTAAACGGCGTTTCTGTGTGCTGCTGTGGTTCGCCAGAAGCGGCTTAGTCATGCTGGCCACACGACCCGGCAGCTGTACGCCGGCTCCCTCGGCCAATGAAGCGAGATGAGCGCCGCAACCCTAGAGTCGGTCACGACTAGACCTAATGGTCAGGGGTCCCTTTACCCTTTACCTAATACCTTTCAGGGCCTTTAACAAGTTACAGTTCCCAACTTTCTTTGGGGGAAGCCATGCCTGTTTTAAGTGTTGTTGTTGTTAGCAGCTCAGTGGCCTTCAGTCAAAAAACACAGGGCAGTTCACAGAGGGTGTGAATGTGGCCTGCACCTGGGGCCTCTCTCCAGGGGCGCCGACTTACAAAAAATATTGGGGGGGCCCATACCGACTTATCAAAAATATTGGGGGGTCCAAGACCTCCAAACCGCTGCTGCTGGGGGAACGAAAGGGGCGAGCCCCGGGCTGCCCCGACATTAAGTGAACCTGTGAGGGCCCGCCCTTTGCGGCAGCCAATTGGCTGCCGCCGTGGGCGGTGAATATTAATGAGCTAGGGGGAATCCCCGCTTCTTGTGGGGCTGACGCCAGCCCCGCGAGATTGTTGATGGGTCGAGAGCCCATAACCCCACCCCCTCTCTAGATAAGCATAATATAATAATTTTCTTAAATTATTGGGGGGCGGAGCCCCCCCAAACGAATTTTTGAGGGGGCTCGGGCCCCCTCAGGCCCCATGGAGTCGGCGCCTATGCCTCTCTCATCCAAAATATTTGCTCTCCCCATGAGCTAAGACTTCCCCTCTAAGGTTTCTCCAATGGAAATAGGGATGTCCAAAGGGAAAGCGGGACAATCCGGGATCAAATCAGAAACCAGGACTGCTTCTGCAACTCTGGGACTGTCCCTGGAAAATAGGGACACTTGGAGGGTCTGAGAACATGCCAGGAAGTCCAGCAACATTTTGCAAGGCTGTTTTCACGCAGCCTTCCTAATAGTCATTGGGAGATCTATCTATCAAGAGCCTGTTTAATCCTTTAAAAAATCCATTTCAGTTAAAGGCCATCCCTGTGCCTCTCCCATCCTTCACTTTCTGCCTCATACAAAAACACATCTAATCTCTATCATCCTTTCCTCTGATCACATGGCAACGCTGTAAATAACCCACTGCTGTGGCACTGATGGTATTGGTGGGCGGGGAAGAAAAATTGTGATGGAGAGTCAGCTTTCCATATGACAAGCCGTAAATGTGAGAAATTACTGCTTAGGCATTGCAAGGAGTTCTAAAAATGTCGATCTTATCTAGCAGACTCTTAATGAAATGGAGGTCTCCTGGAAAGAAACCTTTATGTTCTTCTGCCTGTTAGGTATTGACTTTCTTAAAGCTTTCCGTAAATTAAATCAAGTACATATGAATGTTCGACATACACAGAAGAGGCAGCTCCTGATTCATAATTATTGGACCTGAATTATTTGCAGCTACAAGGCTCCTGCTCAAAGGACTACATCACAAGCTTTGGGGGGCCAAGGATTCATTAAAGCCACAGTTGTTGCATCCATTATAAGAGCACGTCAGCCTCCCATGCATGGAGGCAGTGCTCTTTTTATACAACAGCAATACATAAAGCATATAATATCACCGCAGTTACATGTGTCAAACATGACATAAAGGCTAGCAACATCACCCCCACCATGTGGGAATCCTTTGCAGATGGCTGCAGTGTCTGGGGACAGGCAGTCAAATCATGTATCCATAGTAGTGACCAGGGGAGAAATGACCACTGGGAAGAGCGCAAAGAGAGAAAAATGCCATGTTGTATCTGCAGCAGCACAACTGGGCGCCTTCTTTTGCCACTGCTGAAAGGAAACATGTCTCTACAACCCCAGCAGGTGCTGCAACCTGCCAGCAGTTTGACCTCAGCCACAAAGAGACACTCCTCCTGTTGGGAAACTGTGTACGTGCAGCTACTCACACAGAGTCAGTTAAGGTTTGGCAGACAGCCAGAAGGCAATCTGAAGGAGTAAGTCTGCCTGGTGATAACAGAGGCATAGAGACAGCTCCCTGACTGGTCAAGCTCTCTCAAGGGAGTGATAATTAATGGCCTACTAACTGGAATGTGTTAGTTCAGTGTGTCAGTGTAGGAGTTGTGAGTCGTGTCAGAGAGAGCTAGCAAAAGATCCGTGTTCTGTTCCTGTAAATAGTCCACTGTATATAATAAATACCTAACTACAAGTTCCTGGTTCCTGCTTCGTCTATCCTGTCTGCAGCCAAGTTGCCAATTGCTTCCGTGGATTCTGCGTGTACTCTGCTAGGTCTGGCTAAGGTCCTGCAACTAGTCAGAAAGTTGTGAAACGCCAAATAGGTTTTGCCAATACCTCCATCGTCTCCCAAGATAGACAGATGACAACTTGAACTAGAATTACACTAAAATTAATAACAATTGACAGTTCATTTAATTATGAGCCATATGAACCTATCCAGACCCTGAGATCATCTTTTGAGGGCCTTCTTTGTGTGCCTTCTCCACGAGAGGTCAAGAGGGTAGCAACACGAGAACAGGCCTTCTCTGCAGTGGCTCCCCGTCTGTTGAATGCTCTCCCCAGGGAAGTTCGCCTAGGGCCTTCACTATACACCTTTAGGCACCAGGCAAAAACGTTCCTTTTCAACCAGGACTTTGCCTGACTTGATCTACTTCCTATACCCTGTTTAAAAATGCTGACTCTTTTTTAGGTTTTGTTTTGTTTTTAATTGGATTGCTGGTTTTGTTTTGATTTTATGTAATTTGTATGTGTTTTATATTTTATGTGAACCACCCTGAGACCTTTGGGTATAGGGCGGTATAGAAATTAAATCAACAACAACAACAACTAGTACAAGCATGTAAGTCAGCATACAGCCAACCAAGCAAGGCAAATGGGAACAGCCATATTGTGATGGCCAACAGAGCATCATCACACACTTCTATAGAGTAGTGGCACCTTGAATCAGGGTTCCTGGATTTCCTAGCTGAGATGGAACCTGTACTCTGCCACTTGGGGATGAGGATGAAAGTACAGGACAAGCACAAAGATCAGGCCCATGGATTTCTCTCTTGGCTCCTGTTTAGCAGCACTAGAAGCAATTTGTAACAGGGCTATTTGGGGAGTTTGGAAGCCCCATCCATGCCTGCATTGGTCAGCATTGTTCTCTGGATCCTACAGGGATAAAGAGAGAATGGAGAGGCTTGTGAATCTGAAAATGTTACCTGCCCTACAATTAGAGCCAACGGGAGGGTGATGCTATGCCTCTTGGCTAGATGGGAAGCCTGCAGTGTGCTGGAACTCAGTGATTTATTCCTCCTCAAATGCAAGTGCTAATAGAAATCTCAAAAAGGAGAGGCTTCAGCTGAACTGTGTTTAAGTGAGCCTGAGGAAATGAGACAAGGTAATACCTGCAGTCATCTTCAAAATGACATGCTCCGGAGGAGGTCAATTTAGCCATAAGCTTCCTTCCAGCAAAAGGGTCTAATGTGCCCTGAAAGTTCACAGTGGATTCCAAAATGGGCTGCAATTTGTGTCCTTGAAAGGAGTGAATGACCCTCTTAGGAAATTAGGCTCTGCACGTTCAGATAATTCATGGAGAAGGCTGCAAGGATGCCCATGATGGTCCCATCCACAATGTCACCATCCATGCCAGATCCCAACACAGTTGGCTGAAAGCTATGTGTGTTCAGCTGAAAAGGATTATAGGCTCTTTCATGAGATTGGACACCTCCAATAACACAGAGCTTCCAATTTCATGGATCAGGTTATGCACATTTTGCTGAATGAGCATATGTTCTTCCTTCAGGCATTTATGAAGGTCTAGTGGTCAGGGACGGTGGTTTTGAGGAGTAGGATCAGAATGCATGTAGCCTTAGGGGTACTAATAATGAAACCAAACATGGTTACCATCACTTTCAGTCCCTTTCCGAGCATCCTTTCCTTGAGAAGTCTAGAGAATTCACTTAAGTGGACCTTATAATGCATCCTTTAAAAAAAACCAGTTCCGGGTTCATTCATTAATCCAGCTTGTTTAGAGCTATCAGCTTGTTGTTCATTCCTCACAATCAATAGCATGTGTAGGGAATGGTCTGGATTTAATTTGGAGCTCTTCCCATGTGATGTGTATGATGTGGGTAGAGGAATGTGTTCAACAGGGGCGGATCAACATGTAGACATCCTGTGCCATCCAGTTTAGTTTGTTTGCAAAAGTGGCTCGACTTCTTTCCAGGGGATGGGGGCAGATTTTTAGAGGAAACCCTGAAAAACCTGGTGATCCGAGGATGACCTTTTACTTCCTCTAATATTTTACAGTTGCTTAGAGTAGCTCTGTGGCTGTGCGGTAAAAACCTATCTTGTTTTAAAATGCTTCCAGGAAGTGACTGTACGTAAAGACACATGGTCCTTTCCTGGGGAATTGTACAGAGAAAAAGATGGCTCCCCCCACTAAAAGATAAGACAAACAGGAGAAATGCCCCCTTTCCCAATCACATGGGACTCTGCATCCATCATCTGAGGCGCTTCTTCATGTGCCTCCTCCATGAGAGGTCCACAGAGTGGCAACACAGGGACGGGCATTTTCTGCCATGGCTCCCCATTTGTGGAATACTCTCCTCAGGGAGGTTCATCTGATGCCTTCATTATATATATTTTTAGGCACCAGGTGAAAATGTTCCTCTTCAACCAGGCCTTTGGCTGATTAATATCCTACAGCCTTGTGTTTGTAGGAAGAGGGGGCTATTGTTTTGTTTTTTCGGTTTAATTATTTTCTTGTGTTTCATTTTGTATTTGAGAACCACCCTGACGGAAAAGAGGGAGATCCCCAGCCACAACCCGCCTTTAATAGGGCAGGCCACACACCCCGAGCCAGCCGATTGGCTGGCCAGGTGATGACGCAGCCGGGAATCCCCCCAATCACACGGGGCTGGCTTTCGCCCGCTGCGCACATGGGAGGTGCCGTGAAGCCCGCAACCCCACCTCCTCCTTAGGCGGAAGAGGGGGCTATTGTTTTGTTGTTTCACTTTAATTATTTTCTTGTGTTTTATTTTGTATTTGCGAACCGCCCTGACATCTTTTGATGAAGGGCGGTATGTAAATTTAATAAATAATAAATAACAATAATGGTAATAATAACATGTTTAATTAAGGTTTAAAACTCTGATTAATCATATGGTTGGGATGGGAGAACCACATGACTCTAGAAGGCCCCAAAATTGGTTCACGGCCTCCATCTGTATCATGCCAGCCCTAAATCATCCCAGATCAGTTTGGGTCAGCTTCTAAGCACCACACAGGAACCCAGATCAGGCAGGTGTGTAGAGTCCTACTCAGCTGATTTATTTGCTCCTTATTAAAGAAACCTCTTATATAGATTTGTCGGTGTTACATTACCATAGGATTTTCAGAATATCCATTTTTTGCTTTTCTGGGGAAACTATTCTTTCCCTCTGTCCTCAATAGCCTTCGGAATACAATACAAAGAAAGGATTACTTTATATCTGAAACTTACGCGAAATATGATTGAGGCACGTAAAAGTCTCACAAAGTAGCTTGTGACAAGGAAACCTTTCGCTGTGTGACAGCATCAAGAGGTCGCATGTGCCTTTGGTGGATTAAAAAAAAAAAGTGGCTTATGCATTAATTCATTCAAGGCCAGGAATTAGTCATTGGGTAAATTAGATTAAACTCACTTGGAATGGAATTAGAATGATGGAAAACTGCTGAATATAGTTTTTGTAACAATTAGAGTTGCTATATACCCATTAATGAAAAGCTCCATCTTAATCAACTTGTCGTCCTGTCAGTGTCTCTCTTTGTCACTCCCTATTGTCATTTAAATAGATAATCTTCTTTGCATCCGGTGAAGTTACTTTCCCCTCCCTAAAGGTCAGCTTGAATTGGTTCCTGCGAGGCTAGATGGAATAGTGAGAAGCTGCAATAGCTTTAAATTTTCCTGTGGCTGAGGAAAGGCAGATATGCTCCCTGAGCGCATGAAACAAGATCAGAAGGAGTTTGATGCCATTTTGACTCAATTACATTAGTCTAAATGGCCATTTCCCTGCCACTGTTATTTATAATACAGTCAATTTACGATCGTGTGTTACATCTGGTGTATATGTCCTCAAGGCAACTTGTCGGGGGTTCCAAGCTGGCTCCTCAAAAGCAGGGATGGGGGACGTGTGGCCCTTCAAATGTGGTGGAGCAACAACTCCATACCCTTCAACTTTTCTCCAGTGAAAATAGGGACGTCCCGATGAGGAAGAAATTTGGTTTATTTCGCATTTAAATGTGCATCTACCTAGTCCACATTTCCCAAAACAAAATGAGAATGGAAATGCAGCCAGCCTTTTAAAATTCGAATTTCTCTGAATTTTGCAATGCAGCTCTTCAACTAAAAAATGCCTAAGTTAGGGAGAAATGCATATATTAGTGAGACACAAAAATGTCAGATAAAATGCAGAGTCACTGCCAATGGATGCTGACAATTAGATGGACAAATATTATGACTCAGCAAAAAGCTGCTTCCTATGTTCATATCTATAGGTGGTGTGCTTCTAAGGTCTGAGATCCTGGACTTGGTGTTGCAGATACATACCTAAATGCAGTTTGGGGGAAGGAACAATGGAGCATAGGAGACTTGTTTTTCCACACCCAGCACATACCCCTTTCTCCATTCTGATACCAGTAAAGAACCTTTGATATATCAAATTGAATTGTTATGCCTCAAAGATATGGTTACAAAACCAACCCATGAAAACTGGCAATTTCCATCTAGGAGGTGCATCAGTCAATATGTTGACACCGAAAACCATTCTGACACACTCATAACAATGCTCCATTTTTTTTATTAGCTTCTTTCCAGATCAATATTTATAGTATTATTCAAGCATCTCAGAAAGGCAAAGGCCACTGTCCCAAGGAAAGGGGAGCAGATGGTATTTCAATCCCACTGAGAAGTTGCTAAAAATGTTTGCAGATCTTATGAGGTTTTCCTGTTTCCTTGATTGTAGGTTGAAATGGCTGATATTTGGGGACAATGCACACATACAGAGGGATCAAACAGCTTCTGCAGGCCAGCTGCCTATGAATCAACCATAAGGTAAAGTGGGTGGCCAAACAACCCCACCCCCATTGCACTGGGAAGGTAAGTCCTTCTTCCCAGCCCTGCTGACCTCTATTGGCCACTGAAAAGTCATCACATGTAAGGTTGACTCCAGGGGCTTTCCAGAGGAGTGGGTGGAGCTTAGCCAGCCCAGGATCTACTGGCTTTGTAGATGGCCTTGCTGCCATCACTCAACAGCATCAGGCCTGGTCTGGCCCCAGTTGATGTACCAGTGCCGGGCTGGCACAGCAATCTGTGTGCCCTCCAGAGTGGTTTAGCAACCCATCTTCACAGGGAACTTGGAGCTCTGGGAGTGGAAAAAGGGTCTCCTAACTTTTCGCATCCATCGGGGGTCGAGACACCAGCTGGCTAGCCCCCAGCTGGATCATGCCCTTCCAGCCGTGACGATCCCCCGACCTCTGGTGCGACGTAAATCAGCGACTCAGACTTCAAAGCCTGAGCACGCTATATCAGCAGAGCATACTGAGCAAACAGAAGTGGCATGAGGCTTGTGGAAACATACTAACAAGCTACGGATTTATTAAGCATAAATCAGGACAAAGGAAACATGTCATCTCTCTTTCATCTCCTCAGAGACAGAGTCAAAAGCAAAAAGCTATACACAAACGGAAGTTCCCAGCAAACTGTGCTGGAATGTAAACAGACATGTGACATGTAACAATCTCACACCTCTGCAACTTAAGGTGGAATGGAAACAACTCTCAGCATTCTAAGCAAACTACAGCTCCCAGAGTTCTTTGGGAAAGCCGTGAGTATTTGAAGTGGCATCGTAAGATTTTAAATGGATGGTCCATATGTGGCCATAGAGAGCTCCCTTTCTGAACCTCTCAGTGATGGCACAAGTGCATGAGTTGGTCAGTTTCAGTTTCTCTCAGCATCTTAAGCTCAATTTGCCCCATATGAGTCTGCAAGAAAATTTGTAGACACTGTCATACAGTTCTATGATTCTAGGTGCACCTTTCCTAGTCTACACATTTTTATTGCAATTTGTCCTGGTGGGTGCATTTTGGTACGTTATTTTCAGCAAGGTGTGCACTGATGCACGCCCCTTTCATTAATCTTTGCTTGAAGAAGTGCACCACAAAATTCAAAGGAGTGAGAATTTCAAAGGAGATGTGTGTTTCCATTCACTTGTATGTCCAGGAAGTGCAAATTTCGCTGGTGCCTCCATATTCTCTCTTTGATGGATTTCAATAGATGGGTTTCAAACTGGTTATTTTTTTTAATTAAAAAACCTTTCAGCAGTTCAGCAACCTGCGCTCTCTTATAATGGACAAACATCCATTGTTAATAACAGAAGAATGTAAAGTGGGGCGTGCTTGTACGAAGACTGTGTAGGGTTGCATTTCATTTAAATGTGACTTCCAGGAGAAAACTCCTGTAACTTTTCACGCTGCTAACTCAGAATTATTTCCATATCAGATGTGTTGCATACGTTACAGCATCTTTCTTCCACAGTTACTGGTAGCTATTTCATTTTTGAGTAACACACTATGCCAAAAAAGAAAACAAAACACCAGTTTGGCAGCTCTCAATGTTTGCTCTAGAGTTAGGCTTGCAAACAGATTAGGGTGAATACACTATGCTTGCTCTTGAATGAAGATATCACTTCTAATTGGAACATGCAGAGTATTTATATCTAGAGATCTACAAGCAGATAACCACCCACACTACCTTCAGAATTATGGTATGTACTAACCAATATGAGATAATATTTTTTGATTTACTGTTATTAAGCGCTGTGGGGGATTAATTCACTTAATTAAAAAAAAAAACACACCCTCTAACTGGAATACAGATGAAATGGATTGCACAGTTCACATCTACGCAGGATATTGATATGCAGTCTAAGTGACAGAACATCTGCCTTGCATGTGGAAGGTTCCAGGTCTGATTCCTGGTGTCTCTAGGCACATCTGGGGGAAGCTGATTCCTGAAACACCAGAGAGCCACTACAACATAGAAGCATAGAATTGTAGAGTTGGAAGGGACCCCGAGGGTCATCTAGTCCAACCTCCTGTAATGCAGGGATGTCAACCAAGGCAACCAGGACAGATGGCCATCCAAACTCTGCTTCAAAACCTCCAATGAAGGAGATTCCACAACCTCCAGAGGGAGTCTGTTCCACTGTTGAACAGCTCTTACTGTCTGAAGAAGTGTGCATGCACACGAAAGCTTATACCCAGAACAAACTTAGTTGGTCTCTACGGTGCTACTGGACAATTTTTTAATTTTTAATTTATTTTGTCAGAAAGTTGACACTGTAACCACTATACCATATTGACTTTCTGGTCCACTCAAAGCTCAGTTTAGGAAGATGATTTGGCAAAGACACATTGGGGTCACTGATAAACTCTCACTGTTGCCACCACTCTTTTAATGCTCCTTTATCAGTGGAGCTCAGGTCATCGTGTAATATCTGTTGTTGTTGTCTAAATTACAAAAGGAGCCATGGGGAAGGGAAATTTGCTTTTCTCTTCTGCTTTCACCCAGTGGAAACAATAGCTGGTCTGTGGGATCTGTGTGTAGGATTCAGCTGGTAATTAAGATCAGGAAAATCACAAGGGAGAACAGGTGGGTGTTAAGAAGTACATACAATACAGTGTTGGAACCCTCATTCAGATTGGACCCTCAAACAACTCTATTTGTAATTTTTGTAAATAAAAAAAAGTATGTGTGATTAAATCACAGGTCTCCTGCTTTCTTGTCTAGTGGAGCCCTGAAACTGCATCACACACTTGTTTATTTTTGAGGCTATTTTAATTCTAGCATGCAATTCTAACATAGGGTTGCCATATTTCAAGAAGTGAAAATTCATATACAAAAGCTTTTCGGCTTTTTCTTTGAAAATTCAGCAAAAATTCAACACTTCCTGTATAGGCTGTCATATGCCTGGGTTTTCCAGGACATTTGAACCAATTTTTTTTAAAAAATTCCACCCAGATGCCATTTTCAAAGGACAAATCCCAGCTATGTCCAGGAAATTCCAGACATATGGAAGCCCTATTCTAACATGAACTGGAAAAGGAATATATTCAAGATTCCCTTCCTTTGATTGCTGTTTATCTCACATATCCCTCTGCAACCCCAGGAGTCTATACTGAGGTTTGGATCATTATGCAAATACATTTAAATTTAATTAATTAACTGGCTAAAAAGACTGGCACATGATCAGCTAGAAGCTCGTGAGTCAAATGGCAGACCAAAATCACATTTTGGGCTGGCTTTCCTCTTCCTTCTCATTCATTTTGGCAGGGCTCATTCTGATTATTAGCAGAACAACTGGTTCATTGCCCATAATTTGCTCTTTTCCATCTTGTGCACATTCCATCATCAGAGATGATCTCACTAATGCATCATTATTGTTCTCAGTGTTGCATCATTTGGTGCCTGTTCTTTAGTGAGGGGTGCATTACTCAGAAGGTCACCAGACGGATGTGATTCAACATTCATGATTTATATTGCCTGATGAAATTCACCTCCTGTCGGCACAACACCAAGCAAACGGTTGTGTGTTATGATGGTGTCTGGATGCGTTTGATTACAGATTCAGGTAGAAAATTCAGGGCTCTCCACATGTTATTGGACACCAACTCCCATCAGACCCAACCAGCATGGCCAATGGTCAGGGATGATGAGAGTTACAGTCCAAAAATGTCTGCAGGTCCACCCATAGATCACCTGTAGATGTGACATACTATATGTGATTTTTATTTTTATTATTAAATTCGTATACTGCCCTCTGAAGATCATGGGCAGTTCACAACATAAAAATATAAAATGAGTACACAATGTACATCGCAACAGCAGCAGCAGCAACAACAACCACCAGGGCCGTCTTTACCCGGGGGTGCAAGGGGTGCGGGGCACCCGGGCGCCGAATTTTGGGGGCGCCAGGCACCCGCCACTGAAGCCGCCTAAGCTCTTAAGTATCTACCTGTTATGAAATAATAAATAATTTTGCTCAAGCTAGAAAAACAAAATACATATGTACCTAGGCATTACCGAAATGTATACCTACTATTTCACTAAAGGACTTTGTGCGCTCACTTACCAAAGATGCGACGCGCCAGCGGCGGCGCTTGTGACGTCATTCACAATGGTGGCGCTTGCCAGACTCAGTGACGGCGCTTGTCATTCTCAATGGCGCTGTGCACACGTAATTAACTCTTACATCAAAATATTATGTTACGCATTGTATTGAGCTGCGCTGCTAGCGGCACCTTTGACACGACTGATGTTTCTCCTAAGCAGGTGCCTAAACAATACTTATAAGTTTAAGTGTGGTGGTGTTGTATACTTAAGTATAAGTATTGTAAATAAATAAGCAAATAAAAAAAGTTTGTTTCTTTTTCCTCCCTTCTTTCGTAAACAAGAGATAAGGCGTAAGCGTGGTGTCTGACATAAGCATAATAAAAGTTAATTTGGGGGCTAAACTAAATTTGGGGGCGCTGGGCAGATCTTTGCACCTTGGCGGCATATATGCCAAAGACGGCTCTGACAACAACAACAAACCAATGATTCTCCCTCCCACCAACCCATAGAATGCTCATCAGCCAAAGCCAAAAGTCTGGGAGAAGAGGAATGTTTTTGCCCAGCCCCTAAAAATATGTAACAAAGATGCCAGGTGAGTCTCCCTGGGGAGGGCATTCCACAAACGGGAAGCCACCGCAGAAAAAGCTTGTTCTCTGGACCTCTTCTGGAAGAAGCACATGAAGACAGGCCTCCGATGATGACTGCAGGGTCCGGGATTGAGAGAAATGGTGTTTATCTTCACAAGAGGTTCATGACATAGATCACGAATCTCCTGTATTTGGGCCATTATGGCTTTTGAAATAATCCCGCCAAAATTACGTAGCCATTCTTATTAAAATCAACAACAGAATATGTGAAGATCATAGCTGTCCCACTGTTAATATTTTTCCTCTACCATCCCCACTCCCTGTGATTGGTATTGTATCTACCCGCAAAGTCTATTCTCGTAGGAGAACCACTGCAGATACCGTTCTGAAATTTGGCAGGATTCATCCCCTCAGACAGGGCAACAGGAAACAAGTCCAACATCCTTCTCCCACAGTGACCAACCAGATGCCTGTGGGAAGCCGGGAAGCTGAGTGCATGCCTGAAAAATGGCGTCCAGTTCTGGCAGAAAATAAGAGAGCTGTTTTTTAAATGACATAAAACAGAACTTTAAAGGTGCCATGCATGAAAAGCCCTGGGTGAACTATCTGTCTATGATTTGGCAGGCTTCATCCACTCTGAATGGGCTCTTCTGTTTACAAATTTCGTTCACTTCTGTGAAAAGGGGAAAAGGGGTTATAACCACTTTTAGATTCCCTCCACTATTGTGAATGGGGGGAAAGACATGTTAAATTTGGTCCTGAATAGCGAGTCGAATGAGAAAGGCACAGAGTGTCCCAAGAGAGATTGGTCTGATTCCCACAGCTACAGCTACAGATATAATGTCCAATCTGTATTGAGCCAAACACTCCCCAATATTTATGATAGTGCAATTCATGTCAAATGCATGCCTGATTTTGTTTGTGGGAAGAAAAAAGAGCATGTGATGTGAGCTGGGACTAATACAGTTTAGGGATGGAGAAGAATTCATTTGATCTGCATTTTGCAGTGGACCAACCCAGTGCTCATGAGCTGGTTTGGACCAGTTTCCAACCTTCTTCTGATTTTGCAACACATTTTTTAAAGAACGCAAAAGTGCTATTTTGTGTAAAAGATCTGTACAAAATGACTATGTTCTTGGTGAATGCATTGAAAAGCATCAAGTATGTTTCACAAGGAATGTATTCAGTGGAGTGGAAAAGATGAAACCAGATTCAATAGGATGCCAACAGGAAGAACAAGATAGAGCAGACTTGTGGATTAAGTGTCAGACTGAAATGGGGCAGAATTACCTGCTCTGCCCATGCTTAATACAGCAGTGCATCCTAGTTTCATTGTGGGCACAGTAAGTGCATCCTTTTAACGCTTGCAAGCACACAGACTTGAGTGATGAATCAGGTTATGAGTGCACATTTGCCCAAATGGGATAGGTAAGATGAAGCTCGCTTTCAAATGCTAATGCCCTGCAGAAGTGGTTTGCCAGATTCAGGAGAGATGCTGTACAAGTTTCCTGGCAGGTGGATCATTGTTACTACCTGGGATGAGGAGTGAGACTGTCTGGAGGCTGGCAGAGTGCTAACACACCAGTGGAACCTATTTGTTGCTCTTTTCAATGTGTTTGCACCATGCTAACCTCCCTGCTGCCTCGATCCTCCTGCATCCTTTTTAAAGTTCAGCAGACTGGTATGGAGGCCGATCTGGAACTGATAACAACAAAGAGCCCTGTGGCAGATTAGCCATTGCATTGGGCTCAGGATATTTTACAAACCACCTCTTTCCATATTTACCTAGCCTCATACTTAGCTAATCATCCTGCTTCATGTCCCCCTTGTCTTTTAAAGAGTGGATATGGTATAAGCAACAGGGCCTTTTTGGTTGAGGCCCTTCTTAGCTCAGCCTACCTAGCTACTTCTTTCACCTGCTTTCACCAGTTGGTGAAAATCTGACATATTATGAAAGCATTTGGAGGACGGATCTGTCATTGTTTTTCCTAGTACATTGTTTTGATATTTGATTTTGGAAGGGAGGAAATAAGTACTGTTGTTGTTTTTAACACTGCTCTTAATTTTTAATTTCTTGTAATGAAATAAGCATGTCACCTATGCCTGGGAATATTTTTTTTTAAATGCACAAACGTCTGGAAAATACCCGCCTTCTGAGGGCTTTAGATTCTCTGTTAGGCTTCTTTTAATCCATTCCTTGCTGTTTCCCCTCTCTAACAAGATCCGGTGTGAGTAATGGGGAACTCGCAGAGCAATCACGCTGGGTACCAAATGCAAATTATAATGTCATGCTCTGAAATCCTGGGAAACACTTCACCTGAAGTTATAGCCTCTGCTGATAAAAACAAAACAAAAAATCACTATCAAAGAATGAGTTCCAAATAACAACAGGAGCCCTTGCAAATTCATCTATCCCCTCCCCTCCCTGCGCTTTGCCAGGGTAAGTATTACAGGCCATCAAAGCATTAATTTGGGGAGCTATTCAGCATAGAGCAGAGACCTGAATTAGCTGAAATGTGAATATAAGATCAGCTTGCCCACATCTCATGCCAGAGGGGGGATTAGTTTAAGTGTGATCCAAGCTTTGGGAGGCTGGCATGTCCATCGGATTAAGCAGAGTCCCGCTATAAATGTGACAGGCACCAATCAGGAGGCTGACAAATGGGGAAGGAGGGAGGAGACCCTCACATCAATGTAAAGTTATGCCGTAATCTCTCTGTGAGGCTGCTCAGAGCTATCAAGTCTTTTTATTCCTCAGGAGAGAAGATTAGGGTTCCATCCAGTGACTCAGTCTGATGTGATCTGCCGCTTGTGATACTGTAAACAGGATTTCTCGAGAAAGAAAGCCCTGGATGGCTATCTGCCATGTCACATGCCAACGAGCCTGATGAATATGAATGCATCAGGACTTATGGAGAGGCATAGGAAAACAGAGAGCATGAGTTCATAGCCACAATAATGCACATATTCCTGGATTTGATTGCCTGCAGGTGAATGGCTCTCTCTCTCTCTCTTTCTCTCTCTCCAAAACATAAAGGTTTACTAGCTTATAATGGAATGGAAGGATTAATTCTGCATAGGTCTGTAGAGGCTTACATGGAAAAGATAATTTCATTTTAATAATCCTTACTAATGGAATATGCTGTGTGATCTATCCAGTAAGAACCAGTGCAGGACCTGGGATCATTTTCTACTCTTCCT
The DNA here is from genome assembly GCA_034642415.1 of Podarcis siculus. Lineage (NCBI taxonomy): Eukaryota > Metazoa > Chordata > Lepidosauria > Squamata > Lacertidae > Podarcis > Podarcis siculus. The sequence goes on along the minus strand of JAXCMG010000050.1, from coordinate 8,778,680 downwards.
TCTCATTATGATCTTTCTGTGGCACAAATGGACAGACGGGAAACTTTAGATTTTTCTGAAATGGGGCAGGTTGGGATGTCTTTTCGTTTTCTCAGAGCTCTTGCCAAAGATGGGGGAGAGAGTTGTGTCCATTTTGACATGAATCTAACTAGTCTGTACCTCCAGAAACCATTGCAAAACTGAAACACAGCAGCCTTTGGGAATTCTCATCACTCTAAATGTTGCAATGCCATCTCCCAACTGACCCTGCCCAGAAAAACACACACAAAGTGTTCAGAAATGCATCATGTTAAGGGAAATTGCTTGCAACATGTGAATACTGGGCAAAACAACCTATTAAAATAAGAGTAAATGTGGCCCAAAATGCACAAGCATTTTCAAGTAGACGTTTAAAAAAAAAATGCAAACTGATGCAAGAATGGAGGCAAGCTGAGAAAAATGAGAAACTTAAGGAGAACTGAAAATGACAGATTCACCTATTACAAAGAGCTATGGGTGGAGCTAAAAGAGTAATGTATTAAAAAATAACATTGGTTGTATTACGGAACTAATATTATGCATAGAGTCCATGTGGGGCTACAGTATCCACTCAGTACTATGGCTAAAAATGAACATGAGATGGGGACAAAGAGAGAGTGTTTATTCATTCAAACTCTACAGTGGACCCTCCGGATACGAACTTAATTTGTTCCAGGGGTCGGTACATACACCGAAAAGTCTGCAACATGAGGCGACACTTCTGCGCACACACGCAGCATGATAGAGTGCTTCTGTACATGCGCGAAGCGTGCAGAGCACTTTTGCGCATGCGCGCATGGTGAAACCCAGAAGTATACACTTCCTGGTTTGCCTCGCTCGCAATCCTAAAGTTACGTTACCCGAGGGTAACGTAACTCGAGGGTCCGCTGTACTACACTACCCATCATCCTACTGAAAGCCACAGGATGGGGGAGTGCTCTTGTGTTCAGATCCGGCTCGCTCAATTCTGTGTTCGGGGCCGCTATCTACCAGTTCCATCTGGAATGCAGGCTGGGATCCTACCTGCCCGCAGGTTGTCTGGCCAGAGTGGTGCATGCTCTGGTAGTGGTACCTGCCCTGTGGAACGCCCTCCCACCAGATGTCAAAGAGAAAAACAACTACCAAACTTTTAGAAGGCATCTGAAGGCAGCCCTGTTTAGGGAAGCTTTTAATGTTTAACAGACTATTGTATTTTAATATTTTGTTGGAAGCCACCCAGAGTGGCTGGGGAAACCCAGCCAGATGGGTGGGGTATAAATAAATTATTATTATTATTATTATTATTATTATTATTATTATTATTATTATCATCATCATCATCATCATCATCACCTCCCACTTGGACCACTGCAATGTGCTCTTTGTGGGGCTACTTTTGAAGGTAACCCGGAAACTACAACTAATCCAGAATGCAGCTGCTAGACTGGTGACTGGGAGTCACCGCCAAGACCACATAACACCGGTCCTAAAGGATCGACACTGGCTCCCAGTTCATTTCTGAGCACAATTCAAAGTGTTGGTGCTGACCTTTAAAGCCCTAAACAACCCTGGTCTAGTATACCTGAAGGAGCATCTCCACCCCCATCATTCAGCCTGGACACTGAGGTCCAGCTCTGAGGGCCTTCTGGCAGTTCCCTCACTGCGAGAAGCCAAGTTACAGGGAACCAGGCAGAGGGCCTTTTCGGTAGTGGCACCCTCCCTTCAGATGTCAAGGAAATAAACAACTATCTGACTTTTAGAAGACATCTGAAAGCATCCCTGTTAATGTTTGATGTTTTATTGTGTTTCTAATATTCTGTTGGGAGCCACCCAGAGTGGCTGAGGAAACCCAGTCAGGCAGGCGGGGTATAAATAATAAGTTGTTGCCATTGTTGTTGTTATTATTGTTGTTGTTGTTACAGTGGACCCTCTGGATACGGATTTAATTCATTCTGGGGGTCTGTGCGCACACCGAAAAATCCGTAACCATAGAATCATGGAATCATAGAATCATAGAATCATAGAATCATAGAATCATAGAATCATAGAGTTGGAAGAGACCACAAGGGCCATCGGGTCCAACCCCCTGCCAAGCAGGAAACACCATCAGAGCACTCCTGACA
>JAXCMG010000050.1:8692508-8764728 GCA_034642415.1 Podarcis siculus | reverse complement strand
CAGGGTGAGAACTTCAGTACATAACAGTTCTCACAGTGGTGCCTGTGAGGAAACTTGCAAGATTGTTATTTATCATTTTATTAATTACCTGCCCTTCACCAGGGCTGGTTGCAATATTAAAACACAGCGTTGAATAGTTTAAAACAACTTACAATCAGTGCTCTTTTTCTAGAAGAAGAGGTGCCGGAGCTCACCACGAACTTCTACCTTGTTCTTTTAGAATGGTAATGGTGTTGGCAAATCAAGTTGATGGACTATTCCGAAATGACAAAATTAACTGGGAAGCTTAGGAACCAAGAAGACAAGAAATCCAAAATAATGGGAAGTGTTTATTATCTACATACAAAATCAGTGTGCACAGGACAGAACAGGATTCTAAATGCACTTGTAATGTAACAGAAAGTATAGATAATTTAGGAATATGAAAAATTGGAGAAGTATTGATATGCGGTTGAAAATAGAATTAATAGGACCCATGGATGGGATGGGGGGAAGTCAAGAGATTCAGAGTAATCTTGATATGTGGAATTTTTATGACATTTGGATGTAACTTTATTTTTTCTCTCTTTTGTTCTGAGCCCAGTTTTGGCTGGGGAGGGCGGGGCATAAATACGTATTATTATTATTTCTTTATTTTTGAAAATCAAATAAAAAAATAAAAAATAGAATGGCAATGGCACCCACCTGAAAGGTGCTGGAGCTGAGATCTGGCTGGAAAAAAGACCTGCTCACAATCATAAAAAGTAAAGTGAGTCCTAAAATTATGAGCCTCAAAGGTCAGTTGTCAGGATAAAGAGGTGCATCTTCTGCATCCTCCTGAAGGTGTATGATTATGGTTCCAGGCACACCTCTCTGGGGAGGGAGTTCCACAGCTTAGGGGCTGCCACAGAGAAGGCCCTCCCTCTTCTGGGCCACCATTCTCCAAGCTGCCTGAGAGCAGAGGAAATATCAAGAGGGCCTCCTCTGCCAATCTTAGCGCCAAAGAGGGTCTGAATGGAAGGAGGTGGTCTTTCAGATATATGGGGTCTGAGGGTTTGAGCTCCACACTGGGCAAAAGATTCATGCATTGCAGGGGTTTGGACTAGATGACCCTTGTGTTCCCTTCCAACTCTACAATCTGATGAGTCTATGATTCAAGCACAAGAGCATTCTTCCCTCCGGTGGTTTCCACCAACAGGTATTCAGAAGCATTACTGCCTCTGACCACAGAGGTAGAGCATAGCCATTGTGGTTAGTAGTCATTGGCTGTCATTGTTGTTTTGGGTTTCTCTCTGTTCCTCATTTTCCAGTCTTTAATTCATTTCTGCATATTAGTCTGTTTTTTATATATAGAAAACTTGTTGTTTGTCATACTCAATGCTCAAAAATGAAAAATCTGATGCTGAACCATTCTGGATGGGCCTTCAGAATATAGATACTGATATACAGTGGTACCTTGGGTTACATACGCTTCAGGTTACAGACTCTGCTAACCCAGAAATAATACCTCGGGTTAAGAACTTTGCTTCAGGATGAGAACAGAAATCGTGCTCCGGCGGCGCGGCGGCAGCGGGAGGCCCCATTAGCTAAAGTGGTGCTTCAGGTTAAGAACAGTTTCAGGTTAAGAACAGACCTCTGGAATGAATTAAGTACTTAACCAGAGGTACCACTGTATATGTGGAATGTCCACACAAAATGATCTGCACCTGTCTTATTCTGAAAGCCAAATCTTTGACCAAGAAAAGGAAGTGTCCTAGCAACACGTCTACCATGTTATGAGAGAAGCGATATTACTTCATGCCAGAGTGATTGCATGTTCCTTTGATTCTAAGGAAGACTGGAGGCAGTTATCTTCCTTAACCTTTTATTATGCAACAAAAGATGAGCAATTACGTTCTGCGCAATAACCTGTATACATGGTTTTAATTGACCTTGCATTGCCTTAAAAACTAACAAGTGAAGCAAAGGAAAGTTTGCCAGCTCCCCGTAGAAATTATCCATGCATGCTTATTCAATTTCTGAACATTAGTAAAGCCTCGATTCCTAAGCTTATGAGGGAGATCAAGGCTCATCCCTCTCCAAAGGATCTCATCAAAGTAACACATTTCGCTTTATTTCTGTTTGAAAGAAAGACATTGTCGCAGAAGGACAAAGAAGCCACAATTGTGGAGGACTTATATGGAGGAGAGAGAAAGAGAGAGCTAAGACAAGTATATAATTCTCGTTTCACTTCTGTCTTACCTTTCTAACCTTCTGTTCCTCCAAGATTCTTCTCCAATCTTCTCCTCCCAATAACCCTGTGAAGTAGGTTAGATTGGGAGAAAGGAACTGGCTCAAGCCCATCAAGTGAGCTTCATAGCTGAGTGGGGATTTGAATCTCCCCAACCCTAGCTTTTGCCTTCAAGATGTTTTAGAGTCCAACTCCCTTCAGTCCCTGCCAGGATGGCCAATGCTCAAGGACAAGGGAAGAAGCTGTGTCCAACAACATCTGGGGCTTCCAGGTTGGGGAAGACTGCTCTAACCACTATACTATATGCTGATCCTCTGGACTATTTTGCCCAGAGAATTCTCAAGCATCCTCTGTGGACAGATTCTTCCACAAAGCCCACAACAGGGGAAACTGTCCTCCTGCAACCTCAGTGTCACTTACTTTTGGTGCATTCCGTGTAATTTAACATGGGGGATCCAAATTGGGCACAGTAACTTGGAGATACAACAGGCTCCAATAGATGCACTTTCTGGAAACTTCTGAAGACTTTTTAGTTTTGACGGGCTTTCCTACCTGAATAAATGAGTCTTCACAGATAAGTGTCCACTTGTTAGGGTAGTAGGGTTCATCCACACTTACATTTTGCCCCACCCTATCTAGGCACAGGTCCATGCTTTCAGTGGCATAGTGTTGGGGGCCCACAGGGGTGGTTGCCTCGGGTGCAAAATTCCAACACCCAGTGCAGCCTCAATACGGCTGTGTGCTCTGTTGAAAACGGCTTCCCCATACAGACCAGGAAGTGACCTCTCCAGACAACTCTTCTTTTCTTATCTCTGCAGCTGCAATCTCCTGGGTGGCATGGATGCTGTTAGGCAGTAGAATGTGCATGTGTACTCTGTTTCCCTCCCTCCCTGGGTACTGGCAACCCATGCTACGCCACTGTGTGCTTTAAAGTGCCGTGCCCAAAAATTTTTGTTTTCTTTTGCCCTGGCACTTTCCTCATGGAAACCCACTCTTTAATGCTAAATCAGAACAGCCTGGATAGCTGTTGGTTAGAGCCTGGTGCTGGTAATGCCAAGGCTGCAGGTTCAATCCCCATATGGGACAGCTGCATATTCCTGTTGCAGGGTGTTGGACTAGACCAGTGGTTCTCAACCTGTGGGTCCCCAGATGTTGTTGGACTACAACTCCCATCATCCCTGAGCTCTGGCCTTGCTAGCTAGGGGTGATGGGAGTTGTAGGCCAACAACATCTGGGGACCCACAAGTTGAGAAAGGCTGGGCTAGACAATTCTCAGGATCCCTTCCAACTTTGCAATTCTATGAATGGCAGACTAGGTTTTCCATAGATTTCTTCCCCCCTCCCAGTGGCAAAGAGTGAGTTATCATGGGGGAAATACTAGGGCAAAAACTCTGCTTGGACACTGTGCTTTAAAATGGACCTGTGCCTAGCAAAACAGCACAGAAATAAGCCTTGATGAGCCCTTAGTCGTGTTATTTTTGTATCTGTTGTTTTAAAAACCATTTCAACTATATTATGTGTAAATCCCCTCGAGACTGTGGTTGAGAATGTGATTAATAAAGCAAAGATAATAATAATGTACGAATAGCTGTCGACTGGCTTATTCTACGTGAATTTGCCAAACCCCTTTCGGAGCTACTGGCGGCCCTTGCAACTCCACCTCAGTTCTGCTAACAGTTGCAATTCTGCAAGATAACCAACATCTCATTTATTTTTCAACCAGATAACTTACTAGATAGATAAGAGACATTTTATTATTATTATTATTTCAGCTTCAGCCTGTTGTTGCTTGAAAAATGGGTCAGGCTAAAACATAAAAAAAATAAAATCAGAGCTGCGATCTGTTTGCATACCTGCTTGTTAGCATAAAGCCACTCAGGTTTCTGAGCTTGGCTCATTCCAGATGCCAAGGAAACTGAATCCTCCCCTTCCTTCTTTCTCCAAAGGAGGAGTTGCTTGCCTGCAGCAACTCCTGTTCCTCCTGCGCTCCTTGTTTGAACGAGTGGCCTTTCAAGTCCTAGGGTGGGCAATTCCTTTTTCAGGCTTCGTAACAAAGCCGCCTGGGGCTACACTTAACTTTTTTATGAGTTGCCAGCCCCAGCTCCGGGTCTTCAGAAGCAGGCAGGCTTGGCTCGGTTCAAACCAGCCACAAACATTCCTAGGAGGAGTTAATTGGGGCGATCCAACCATTGCTCTCCACAGCGAACTGAAACACACGCGCTGAGGGAGTTTGTGGGCATCTCTTCTGCCTGCTTTCTTCACAGCTGCCAGCCTGACATGAAAGAGATCCAGTCTGCGTCCCCCACCCCCCAAAAAAATCTCTTTCAAGTACCCAGACGTCTTCAAGTTTCCCAGCCCCCAGCAAGATGCATTGTAGCAGCTTGCCCCAGATTTCCCAGCCCATCTGCGGCGCTCTAAAAGATTTGCAAGAGCCTATTTTGGTACAATAAAAAAAAAGACGTCTCTGTACACAATGCCTCTCCCTCCTGGAGAGGAAATAAACTAAGGGTTTGTTGAAATGAGGGAGCACTGAGCTTTATTTCCAGCATTCCTGACTGTCCCCAGTCCAATGAACAGGAAGATGCAATGGATACTCTTGTATAATAAAGGAACATAGGAAGCTGTGATATACATTGATATATATATAGCTCAGTATTGTCCTAAACTGGCTCTCTGGCATTTCAGATAGGGCTTGATCCAAGCCCTTCCTGAGGATGGTAGGGACTGATGCAGTGGCAGACTTTTGGCTCTCAGATTTCAGTGGTGCCCCATGCAATGCTAAAATTTGGTGCCCCCAGAAGTGTAGGTGGGTTCCCACAAGGCAAGACACAGTGATAAAAGCAAGAACCTTTACTGGGCTAATAGAACTGGACAACAGGGGCAAAGCAACTGCTTATATACATTTCTGAAGGCCTGGACTACTCCCACTGCCAGGTCCGTATAGTTAAAGCTATGGTTTTCCCAGTAGTGATGTATGGAAGTGAAAGCTGGACCATAAAGAAGGCTGATCGCCAAAGAATTGATGCTTTTGAATTCTGGTGCTGGAGGAGACTCTTGAGAGTCCCATGGACTGCAAGAAGATCAAACCTATCCATTCTGAAGGAAATCAGCCCTGAGTGCTCACTGGAAGGACAGATCCTGAAGCTGAGACTCCAATACTTTGGCCACCTCATGAGAAGAGAAGACTCCCTGGAAAAGACCCTGATGTTGGGAAATATGGAGGGCACAAGGAGAAGGGGACGAGATGGTTGGACAGTGTTCTCAAAGCTACCAGCATGAGTCTGACCAAACTGTGGGAGGCAGTGGAAGACAGGAGTGCCTGGCGTGCTCTGGTCCATGGGGTCACGAAGAGTCGGACACGACTAAACGACTAAACAACAACACTGCCAACGTGATTGGCTGTCTAAACTTCCAAGCTGCAAATCATAACTCAGAGTTTAAGGGCCAATGGCAGCGGCCCAAATCCTGAAGTGTTCTGTGATTGGATATCATGTATCGAATCAGGACACAGGGGCTCAGAAGCCTTAGTCCAGACTTAAGCTCAGGCAAGCACACATAACACCCCCTGCCTCTCAAGCTCCATTCTACAGCATTGTTGTGGAGCCCCCTGAAGCGTGGCATCCGGTGTGGTCGCAGTAATCATGCTACCTAAAATCCCTGCTGCTTGGAGCTGAAACCTACTGCAGGCAAAGGAGATGTCCTACCACTGAGCTATGTGGTCCTTCTACAAATTTGCCAATCACCAAGCCAAATGTATGGAGGCTCACCGGAGCCTTGGTGAACCTGATTTTTGTTTGTTTGCCTAGTAAAAAGAGAGAGGAGATCATATATGTGGCAGGTTGCAGTTCAAAGCTGGTGGGGCATGTTGTGTCAGGATGGAGGAGGAATTTGTTTGGTCTGCTTTTTGCAGCAGAGCAAAGCGGTCAGATGCTCCCAGACTTGCTTGTGCATCAGAACACAACTCCCAGCCAGATGGTGCATTTTTCTAGAGTTTGCGACACATTTTCGGTACACAAAAGGTGCATGCAAAGAAATGGGTATGTTATGCAAAAGGTTTGTGCAAAATCATTTACAGGTGAATGCATGGCAAAGCAGTGAAAATGGTGGCTTTGGGGGGAGGGACAAGGAAGTGTTTATTTAACAAATGAAGTGTGCATGAAGTGTTTAAAACTGGAATGAATGGGACGCAGGGACATGCAATGGTGAGCAATTAAGATGGAAAGTGTGTGCTGAATTAGTTACTCAACCCAGCTCCAATGCTCTGTGAATTGAAAATGGAAATGTTGCATGCATGGGAAAGAGCTACAAACTCCCCCTCCAGCTGGATGGCTGCAAACATGATTGACTCAAACACACTCCAACTCATCTTGTTGGCACTGTTGTCCGAGAAATCTGAACGATGGGAGATTCCGAACTGGCAATGGGCTGTGCTTCTTTACACGGTGCATTGAATTTGTTTCCACAAGGTGTTCTGATGGGTGGCAGCTTGAAAGGCCTTGAAAGGCAGTTAGATAAATTCAAGGAGGATATCAATGGCTACCATTTTCTTTATTGCATTTATATCCCACCATTTTATCCAAGGAGCTCAAGGAGCTTGGTTCTCCCCCTCATTTTATCCATGTAGCAAATCTTATGAGGTAGGTTATGCTGAGAGGCAGTGACTGGCCCAAGGTCACCCCATGAGCTTCATGGCAGAGTGGGGATTCGAACCCTGGTCTCCCAGGTCCTAGTCTGCCTCTCTAACCACTACACCGCACTGGCTCTGCATGACAACTATGTTCTGCCTCCACGGTCAAAGGTGGTATGTCTCTGAATACCATTTGCTGGGGTCACAAGTTCTACTATTGCACATAAGTCCTGCTTGCAGGCTTTCCAAGGGCATCTGGTTGACCACTGTGAGAACAGGATGCTGGACTTGATGGGTCTTTGGTTTGATTCAGTAGGGCTCCTCTTATGCTCAGCCAGTGTGGTGTAGTGGTTAAGAGCGGTGGACTCGTAATCTAGGGAACTGGGTTCGCTTCCCCGCTCCTCCACATGCAGCTGCTGGGTGACCTTGGGCTAGTCACACTTCTTTGAACTCTCTCAGCCCCTCAATGAGAGGTTCTGCAAATTAATAATAATAATAATTTATTTATACCCTGCCCTTCCCGGTTCAAAAACCAGGCTCAGGGTGGCTAACAACAAATTTAAAACAATTATAAAAGCATAAAAGACAGTATGTAAACATGAATAACAATAAAATTCAAAAATCAGTTTAGGGGAAATAAGTATTAGATAATCCCCAGGGCTAGCTGGCTGAATTGGTCCTACTTGGGCCAGTGAGGAGACCAGGGGAGAATTAGCTGTGGGGTCTCAGAGCAGGTGATCTTCATAGAAGGAAAGGGGGAGGGAAGGGAAGGGAAATAAAAGATCAGGCTGAATTCAAATTAAAGGCCAGGCGGCATAGCTCTGTCTTACAGGCCCGACGGAAGGAGGTTAAATCCTGAATACTTGCACCGACAAAGTCCCCAGAGCTTTGCCAATGTTCAGTTGGGACAATTGCAAGGCTAGATTCATTCTTTATGGGTGCAAAAACTCAGTGGTGGTGGTTTGGCACTTGGGCCCCAACAGCTGCCCAAGGGTGTCCTGTGTTGACACCCGCCCAACCTGCTACTACTGCTCAGCTTCCTTCCTTTTCCATTGCTAGATCCCTCCTTTCCAAGGTGCCCATCTTCCAGTCTCTAGGATCTGTGCAGTTGAGCCAATGGGGCTGCTGCCCCACCATGCCCTTCTTTGACATCAGAACATCTCAGCCAATCACAGCGAGTAGCTTTGGAAAATCCCTTCTGTACTGTATGATAGGAGGGGCCACGGCACATGATGCTATGCATGTCCCTGCATTGTCAATCAACATTATGGAGCACAGACATGAAAATCTGCAGCGGAGTAACAAGACATGGAGAATGTACATAACAGGGGTTAGAAATGGTCAACATAGTGCTGTAGGTTCCATTGCAGTTGCAGCCTTTCACAGCAACGACTTCCATCCTAAGTGATTATTTTTATTGATTGCAACAAACTGTGCGGGAGCATCGGGATGAGGACAGGTCAGCACCTTCCCATCAACGAGAGTCTAAATTTCTAGCGCACCATAAGCCAGTTTTATTAGATTCATTTGAAGAACCTATTAATTTCCAAGTAAATGAAGAACATTTTTAATCATTGCATGGGAACCACTTAGCACATTAACTCATCCCTCTGAAGTCATTTGCTTTACTGTGCCCTCAGTTTGCTTAATCCATAACTGGTCAATAGTATATTAATATTACAGTCTCATTTTAGATCTAAGCATGTCTGAACCTATTAAACTGTCACCCTGGATTTACTCGCGGAGAAAAAATTATCTGCCCTCCAAGATGGAGAGAGGGGGGAGAGAAGTATTAAAGAGAATTGAGCACTAATGAAATTAATCACAATCATCGTAAGCACTTCCAATTGCTGTCACCCAGTGGGAGATGGTGGAGCTGGGGAAAATTCCTGCTCAGTTGTTCCTGCTGCTAAGGCCTAGACCTGCTTGTGCCAGTGGTCTATGGCTTCCAAAAACTCCATCTCACTGGAGTCCAAAACATCAGGAAGGCACTGGGATGGTAAAAGCTGGTCTATTCTCTTTGTCCCCATAATTTAACAGCAGTTGCATGACAACTTTTGGGAGTCATTCTTCCTCAGATTGTTGTAGTTTTGTTTTGGGCTAGGCTGAATTTAGGCATGGCGGTGGGGATCAATTTTTGTTTAAATTAAATTTGAAGGGGAACATACCTCACCCACTTTCCAGAACAGTACACGAACTGCAATGTAGCCCGCTTGCCAAAATTCACACTTCTCTGGGTTTTGCAGTCGAGTTCTGTACAAAAATGCAGAAGCTGGAATAAAGAGTGTTGATAAATGCCTATATTAGTGAAAATTGCATACAGTATGGCATGCTTCATATTAGGGGGAAAATGTGTATGCTATGAGAAATTTGCACTAACCTCTAGGTTAGATTGCCGCAATGCATTGTATGTGGGTCTGCCTCTGAAGATGGTTCGAAAACTTCAGCTGGTGCAGAATTCAGCACCTAGGTTGCTCACTGGGGCGAGACAGTTTGAACATATGACACGAATCCTGGTTCGACTTTGCTGGCTGCCAATTAGTTTCCAGGCCCAATTCAAAATGCTGTTTTGACCTATAAAACCTTAAATGGCTCAGGACCACATTACCTCAAAGATCACTTCTCCCCATATGAAGCAACCCTGACCCTGCAATCATCATCTGAGGCCCTTTGTCATGTGCCTCCTCCATGAGAGGTTTGGAGGGTGGCAACACAAGAATGGGCCTTTTCTACACTGGTTCCCCATTTGTGGAATGTTCTCTCTTCATTAGGGACACAGGTGGCACTGTGGGTTAAACCACAGAGCCTAGGACTTGCCGATCAGAAGGTCGGCAGTTTGAACCCCCGCGATGGGGTGAGCTCCCGTTGCTCGGTCCCTGCTCCTGCCAACCTAGCAGTTCGAAAGGACATCAAAGTGCAAGTAGATAAATAGGTACCGCTCTGGCGGGAAGGTAAACGGCGTTTCTGTGCGCTGCTCTGGTTTGCCAGAAGCGGCTTAGTCATGCTGGCCACATGACCCGGAAGCTGTACGCAGGTTCCCTCGGCCAATAAAGCCAGATGAGCACCGCAACCCCAGAGTCGGCCACAACTGGACCTAATGGTCAGGGGTCCCTTCACCTTTACCTTTACCTCTCTTCATTACATATCTTTACATGCCAGGCAAAAACATTCCTCTTCTCCCAAGCCTTTGGCTAATTAATTCTTCTGTGGCCTTTTAAACTTCCATGTGATCCTTGGATTATGGACAGTACTGAGCTCGATGAACCAATGGTCTGATTCCGTTAAAGGTAGCTCCCTGTGTTCCACCTCTCTGATGCTGGATATTTCCCACAATGCTCCCAAACAATGCATTGGTGTCAAGTTGTGAAGGAGAAAAGAGAAAGTAATAGTTGGCAGAAGTAAACCAAAGTAGATGAAATGCAGAGATGATTGAAAACAAAAGTCAGTCCATCCCACAATTAAGCAGAATTTGACATTTTAGAAATATTTGATCAATGTTTTCTCCTGCACACGTTAAACAAAAAACACAAAACACCTTTGCAGAACTGCTAGAGGGGGCATGTGTGATGATGAGTCAATTAAATTTAAATGAAGTTTAAAAATACATCTTGGGAAGAAATGGCTCAATTGATATCATCTCATTATTTGGGCAGAAGCTGTTCTCTTATAATTAAATGTATATAGAAGCATACCTCTTTTTTATTAAGTACATATAAAGGAGAGATGTTTATCGGGGTGGAAATTACCTCCCTGGAGATCTTGGAGACAGAATAATTTCATTACTCAGAACTTTGTCGGGGGAAAAGAAAGTCCATTATCAGAGATCAGGCAAGATGGAGGAACTATGAGGGGTGGAGCCCAATGTGGGGGAGGCTTTCTTTGTTTACCATTATCTCCAGTGGTACACAATTTCTTTCATAAAGCACTTGAGCATGTATGCTTAGCAACATCTGTCTGCAGCAGAACTGCACAGGGGAGAACTATAGCTTAGTGCAGGCACATAGCTGATGTAAAGCCCTCCAGAAGGCATTAGATTGCATCTCCCATCATTCCCAGCCAGGATGCCCAATGGTCAGAGATGATGGGAGATAATCCAATAGCATCTGGAGGGTGCTACATTGGCTACTGCTGGCTTGGTGGCAGAGGACCCAGGTTCAATCCCTGGTATCTCCACTGAGCTCATGAGTCATTGGAAAGACCATTCCCCGTCTTGGACCCTAGAGGACAGCTGGAAATCAAGGGAGACAACAAGCTTGCAAGGAAGGTCAACGTGGCTGCTTTTCCTCCAGTGTGCTTGAGCTGATCCCACCATTGACACCAGGCGAGAAGAAAAAATAAAAAGACCCACCTGCTGAATCAGTCCAATGGCCCATCTAGTCCAGCATTCTGTTCTCACAGTGGCCAACCAGATGCCTGCAGGAAGACTGCAAGCTGGGCATGGTAACAGCGCTCTGTCACAGCTGTGATATCCGGCAGCTGGTATTCAGAGGCACAACACCTCTGACAGTGGAAGCAGAACACGGCCATTGTGGCGAGTAGCCACCGACAGCTTTAGCCTACCCAAGATGATGGCCACCACTGACTCCTATGGCAGCAAGTTCCATAGTTTGACTATATACTGCACGAAGAACTACTTCCTATCTTGACTCTTCCAACAGAAAGGATAAGGCCATCTATACCTACTGTCAGGAATGAGCCAGCTCCCAGCGAAGGTTTACAGCCAACTGCAGAAAGCAGCCAGGAACAGAGAGGCTTTGATGTTAGTCAGACAGGGGAGAGCCAGCAGCTGCAGACTTTGGCTCTTCCTGACCTTGACTTGCTGGCTGATAAGGCAGTAAATGACAGCAGGCTAGAACACAGCCAAAACTCGCTGGAAGTACAAGCAGGTGCAAATAGATTCAGAGACAGCCTCTCAGAAAAGGAAGAGGTTGGAGCTGATCCACTCAGTCCAAAGAGTCGATGACTGGGAGGGCTGTTGGATAGGAAGCAAAACAAGAGATGTAAGGTTCTTAAGTTCTATATCTTCTGTCGCTGGAATGAGTCTTCAGAAGGGTCCTCTTGAGTAATGGTGTCAGAGGCTTTGTTAGAGCCGTCTAGAGCTATCTGTTTGTTTTTGCAATATATCCTCCTTTTTAATTATCTATGCTTACTGTGTTATCAAGCTGGGAACCTGGACTCCTGACAGCTACTAGCCATGGGGGCTGTGCACTGCCTCCAGTTTCCGAAGCAGCGTGCCTCTCGATACCAGTGGCTGGGAATCAGAACTGGGGAGAGCACTGCTCCTCCTGTGTCCTGCTTGCTGGGTTCCCATGGGCATCCGGTTGGCCACCATGAAAACAGGTTGCTGTTCCAGAAGGGCCTTCATGTGTTGTTAACCCATGGGGAATGTGATTGTATGGATGGATGTGTGGATGTACCTGCATCTATATCTCTTATCTACTTACCTATCATCTTTACATAGCTTTGTTGCTGTCATTACAGCAGTCCTGTAAGAAATCTATACTCCAGATTTTGCACATCCAGAAGGAGCTGCTAAGAATGGTTTGCCAGTGGCCACCAAGTCAATTCATGGGAAAGATGGGATGCAACCCAGGAATTCCTAAGTCCACATCACACTGCACTACACACTAACTCGCCCATGAATGCTCCTGTTGTGCCAACACTAGGATCTAGATACCCAGTGACGTGCAGACCCTCCAAGGGTCCCTATTTTCTGGGGGCAGACCCAGATTTACAGAAGCTGACCCAGAATGTCCCACTTTTCCCTAGGACGTTGGAGAAATGTTGGAGGGTGTGCATGCCCTCTTAACCCTTATAAGGACAGAAGAGATGAACAACTTAGTGGCAGAGCAGCAATCCGTTGGCCTGCTTACATTGTATATTATTAATTAAACGATGGCTCAGGTTTCCAAAGTGCGCATTTATGCACTGAACTGGGTGTCAGTTAGGCCCAGAGGCGAACAAGTAGACACAAGAGGAATGTGTTCCACATGTGTAAGTGGCGAGCAAACTTTCTTCAAAGCAAAGGTGGAACTGGAGCTGGTTAATCATTCAGCCTAACAAGCCACTTCTTTATTTAAATTCCGCTTGCGATCATGGAATATAGGATAACGGCAATAAAGTCTAACATAAATCTGCAGCGGATGCATGTCGAAGCTTCTAGGCAAGTATAAACACAAGCAATTGTTATTATCATTGATTTTTTTTTATTCTCTAGCTTCAGCAACCAGCATAGATGGTACATGCTTTAGGGCAGGGGTGGGCAAGGCTTCAGCCTTTGTGGGATCTACTTTGATTTTTTATAGCCCCCACCCCCCCAGGTCCAGCAAACAGAGCCACATGCAAAACAGTGGCTCAGCCTTGCAGACGTATGCTTAAAATTAAGGAGCCGTTTACATTTATACTTGCTCCTAAGAACTGACTTCCCTCCTTTTTTCTTCTGGCTTTTTCATATCATATATATAAAAAAATTCACATTGTCGTCATCCATTTTATCTATTTCTGTTCTTCTTCCATATTTGTCCATGATATGTCCAAAAACAAATAAATCCTTCTATATATACAATTCTTGTTGTCTGAATTCATTTGCAACTACTATTATTTACATTACTCACAGTATACATTTTGCTTCTTATTATTTTTGTTATCTATTAATTTTCCTTGTATTTCTCATTAGGAGGTCCCCCCCCCATTTCTACTGGTTTCACTATTTCACCTAATTTTCCCTATATACGCCATAAATTTTTCCCATTCTTTCTGAAATGTTTCATCGCCCTGTTGTCGAATTTTCCCCGTTAATTTAGCTATTTCTCCATATTCCAATACCTTCTGTCACCATTCTTCTACTGTTGGCAATTGTCGTTGTTTGATGTGTGCCAGAAAATGCATACAGTGTCACAAAGTGTGGCTAAATATGCATGTATTGATGAAAATAACGCACAAAAGCAGTATGCTACAGGAAATTGCATTGCAGAAATGTGTATGTCGTAGACAATAATCGCAAACTGTTTTGATTGAGGGTGGTGGTTGTTTTTGCAATCAAGCAGCACACAGATTTTATGAAATCAAATAAGTAAATAAAATTGCATCCGGATACTATGAGAGATAAAATTGCAAAAAGCTAACTTCTACACTATCCTTTGCCAGCTCTGGCATGCATTTTTGGACTCTGCTATGGAATGTGGCTGTGGGGACTATCCTGATGATCTCTTGCCACGTACCATGCCAGCCTGAATGACCAAGATGAATAGAATACAGTAGTTAGACTTTGATTTCTGCATAGCTAGGGTGTAATGCAGTCTTCCAGGGAAGAAATAGTGTCACTTGTGTTTGTATTTACATGTGTGATAGCAAAACATGTCGCTTTCATAGAACCCATCACAATGCAAATTTGCACTGCTGAAAATGGAGCATAGGAGCAGAATCCTGGGCAGGTCTACTCAGAAGTAAGTCCCATTGAATTCACCCGTATATAAAAACTGCAAAGGTGACATGAAGGCTGGCAACATTAACCCTGCAGTGTGGGAATCCCTTTCAGATGACCACACTGCCTAGAGACTGACAGGTGACATGTATCTGGAGGAGGAACGATCACTGAGAGGAGTGCGTCAGCAGAACCAGACACCTTCATCTGCCCCAGCTGCAACAAAATATGTCTCTCCCATATTGGTCTCTACAGCCACACCAGGCACTGTAACTTTCCAACAGGCTCACTCTTCCACTGTCTCCTGAGGCGGACTGATACCAACCAATACACTTTCCTGTTAAAGGTAAAGGTAAAGGGACCCCTTACCATTAGGACCAGTCGTGACCGACTCTGGGGTTGCGGCGCTCATATCGCTTTACTGGCCGAGGGAGCCGGCGTACAGCTTCCAGGTCATGTGGCCAGCATGACTAAGCCGCTTCTGGCGAACCAGAGCAGCGCACGGAAACGCTGTCTACCTTCCCGCCGGAGCAGTACCTATTTATCTACTTGCACTTTGGCGTGCTTTCGAACTGCTAGGTTGGCAGGAGCTGGGACTGAAAAACAGGAGCTCACCTCATCGCAGGGATTCAAACCTCTGACCTTCCTGTCTGCAAGTCCTAGGCTCTGTGGTTTAACCCACAGCGCCACCTGTGTCCCCACACTTACCTGGTAATATGACCCATTAAATTAAATGAGGCTGGATTCTGAGAGAACAAGAAGGCTAGGGCCCAGGACCTCGGACACACAATACAAATGGAACAATGGGAGAGGTTGTGGAAACATGACATAAAATTCACAGCTTGCTATATGATCAAGGAGAATTTTATGAAAATGTTATATCGATGGTATTTAACACCAGACAAATTGGCTAGAATTTACAAACAAAAATCCAATATATGCTGGAGATGTAAAAAGGAAATAGGAACAATGTATCATATTTGGTGGTGATGTAGGAATATTAAACAATTTTGGTGTAATATATATGAAGAACTAAAAAAGATTTTTGAAATATCATTTAAGAAAAAAACAGAAGCTTTCCTTCTGGGTTTGATGACGGAAGATATCCCCAAAAATATGAAAAACATATTCTTATACGCAACAGCAGCTGCCAGGATATTGATTGCAAAAAACTGGAAATGGGAACATGTAACTTATAATAAGGGAATGGCAGAGAATTTTTTAAAAAATTTATAAATATGGCAAAACTGACCGCAATCATAAGAGGAAATTCAAACCAACAAATAATGAAAGAATGGAGTTGCGTAAAAGAATATACGAAAAAACATTGTTTGGGTATCGATATATTGAAATGAAGACTAGAACACCGCAAGGTGAAGGGAAAGGTTTACAATAGGCAAAACAGAGACAGTGGCAGAACATAATATATGAACACAACGAGTGATCTTAAATCTAAAAGAAAAAGTCACACACGGGTGGAGGGAAGTCGTGTTTATTTTTGTGTTACTCCATTTTGTGTTGTTTTGTACATTCATGTAGATGTATGTTTCCATTTGAAACCCGCCTTGTTTGATTTCTGTAAAATGAAAGGGCATAATAAACAAACAAATATTTAATGAGGCTGGATTCTGAGTGAACAAGGACAATGTTGCACTGTAAAATTAGCAATGGAAATCCAAAGTCCAGAGGGAAAGGGGGCCTTTCCTTTGCACAGTGGAATAATGTAAATATCACCCCTCTCAGACCAAACTTGATGGGTCTATCAGTTCAGCCGTGTAAGAGGACCACACACAGAAAAGACAGTGGATTTCTGTATATCTGGGGAACTCCATAGGGTTGCAACAGTTTATTAGCCTGTTGATTAGAAAGGGGGCAGTCATAGCAAAACACTCCAAAGGTTCTGTGTTTGCACCATCCTCTCATTTGAGCTTTGTCAGGAGAAGAGCACAGCCACAATTTCTCCAGGATCAGCATCTGAAGAAAGGGTCAGAATTTGCTCCTCCCTCCAGTTTCGGTGCCCTGTTGCTTTTCCGTAGGGTGTGGAATGGATTTCACAGCACTGAGCAAATTTAATGGAAATTGTGAAATCTGCGAATGCTGCGGGGGAGGGGGCAAAAATGGAAATGCTGCTACATTATCTCTCTCTGCTTCCTCATTCACCGGGGACTTCATTTTCAAGTCTGCCAAAGCACTCTGGATTCCAACTGACACCAAAGTTTGATGAGATAATGGCAGTTTCTGCCTTGAATGTTCTCTGGGTTCTTTCCACAGCCAGCCTACAGAGCTCTATTAGCAAAGCACACTTTAAAACGATGCGCCTTTGTCATTCGTTTCTTATTTCAGGACAACAACCCGATTTAGATTTCCTGCACAGAACGGAGGTGGAGCGGGGGAGAGGATAACCATTTTCCTGTTTTTCTTTTCTTTTTTTATAATATTTTTTATTGCATTTCTTTTCATAATTTTATACAATCCAAAAAAATACAGAAAATCAAACAATACAAGAAACAATTGTTTTTTTTAACAAAAAAATGCAAAAAAAAAAAAAAGATTATGTAATATAGTTCCACTGTCTATAAATCTTTGTTGGACTTCCCCACACCTTCCAGACCTGCATTCTTAGAATTAACAATGTCAGCAATTTGTTACCTTATTTCATACCTTATTGTAACTTTCAGTTATTATGTCTCCAAGTTCAATATATTGTAACTCAGTTTTCATACCTTTAAAATAAACATAATATGTTTGATTCACATTGTCTCCTTTTCTCTTTTATCACTTATTTTACCGTTTACTTAATCATATTTGCTAGTACATAACATTTCCTAATCGTGCACTAACTTAAGATTCATACAACTTATAATATTTTTGCAAGTAATCTTTAAATTTTTTCCAATCCGCCTCAGTTGTTTCTTCATCCAAATCTCGGATTCTGCCAGTCATTTCAGCTAATTCCATATAGTCCATCAACTGCGTCTGCCATTCCTCCAGCGTGGGTAAATCTTGTGTCTTCCAATGCTTTGCGATGAGTATTCTTGCTGCTGTACTAGCATACATAAACAAAGTTCTGTCCTTCTTTGACACTTTCTGGTCTACCATGCCCAGCAGGAAGGCCTCTGGTTTCTTAGGGAAGGTATACCTAAATACCTTTTTCAATTCATTATAAATCATTTCCCAGAAGGCCTTCACTTTTGGGCAGGTCCACCAGAGGTGAAAAAAAGTCCCCATTTTCCTGTTTTTCAAGCAAGCAGCAAGGAGCAGCTAACTTGAGAGATTACCTTATCCCAATAGGTCGCCGTGGACTGTGGATGCTTTCCTTTTTGATGTTATTTGATGGGGAGCATTGCTTCAAAAAGCTTTGCTCCATCTGTGGCAGTTCTGGGGTCTTTAATTGTAGGGACCACAGGAGTGATGCCTCAACACCTTCCACACAAGTCATGAAGATTTTGGGTATCACATGGCAGGACAGAATTTCTAACATAGATGTGCCTCACCAAGGCCACAGTCCCAGCATGTTCACGGCGATCAGCTTGTTGCTGACTCATCTGAGTCTTACTATTAAAGATTCCTTGCTGGTAAAATCCCTCCTGATCCCTCTTAAAAAGAATAAACACAAGAATCTGATTAACGTTAATATAAAAGTAGTTTACTCACAGATTCATTCAGGTTCACAGACATATCGCTGAAGGCAGGCTTAGGTTACATAACAACTAGAACTATTCCATAAAGATGTTAGTCCCAAGTGACTGCGACTAAGCAGTCACTTCTCCACACAGCAACATACAAAATGGAGAACACACACACTGATCAGAACATGGAGGACGTGTGCTCCTCCATGCTAGTACAACAGACCACACCCTCTTCAAGTCTGTCCCAGCTCAGGAGGAAACAGGAAGTCTTCTCCTGAGTGGTACAAAACATCTTCTAACATGTCCACTGTAGAAATGTTGTACTTGACTGCAGTTTTACATCCCACAGGTACATCAGCAGCAGCACAAATGGACACTCTCATCTGCCCCAGCTGCAACAAAACATGTCTCTACAGCCACAGCAGATGCTGCAACCTGCCAACGGTTTGACTTCACCCCCAAAGGCGCACTCCTCCATTGTCTCCTGAGACAAGACGGTTTCCAACTTCCACTTCCGAGTGCAAAGGAACAGATTTACACACCTCACACCCAGGCTCTTCAACAACTGGCAGACATGAGGGAATCCGCACCTCGGCAAATCTACCTAACCATGCTTCGAATAAATAAAACAATAGTCTTCGATTTTGCTTTGAGGCAGATGTGATAGGATCTGCTCCTCTTTTGTCCTCACAGCCTGGTTCTGTCCCAGACATGTGTGGGTTTTTTTGCAAGAGCCAGTGTGGTGTAGTGGTTAAGACCGGTAGTCTCCAAATCTGGGGAACCAGGTTTGATTCCCCGCTCCTCCACATGCAGCTGCTGGGTGACCTTGGGCTAGTCACACTTCTCTGAAGTCTCTCAGCCTCACTCACCTCACAGAGTGTTTGTTGTGGGGGAGGAAGGGAAAGGAGAATGTTAACTGCTTTGAGACTCCTTCGGGTAGTGATAAAGCAGGATATCAAATCCAAACTCTTCTTCTTCTTCTTTCAAGACAGTCATGTGCATTCTGAATGTGTATCTGCTTCCCCAAATAGGTTGCTAGACGTGTCTTGTGTGCCTTGACAGCATTATCATCAGACCCAGCTACTCGTCAGCTTCAGTGCTGGCAGCCGCACTCTCTTGCTGATTGGCTGGACCATATAATAGATAGAGTTGAAGGAGGGGTGGTGTATTTCTTGGTAATTTCTGAATAAAAATTAATTTGGGCAAAATAGGGCTGAAGGAAATCTATATCCACTTAAGCGGCTCTCTGTGTAGATTCCATAGATTGATTGCCTTCATGTTTACCTTTCTTCTTTCTTTGATGCCTGTGTTTAAAAACCTAAAACGACCTGTCCAAACAGATTAGGTTTAATTGGTTTGAAGCTAGTCTCTTTCTAGGCCATGCTGTGCTCTGCGTGTATCAGCAGAGTTCAATTAAGGAATTTGGATTTAGGATGCCGAAAAAAACCATCCCTTTATTTCATGGGATATTTCTGGCTTCATGTTTGGTCCCCTTCTCCATAAAAACAGACACGTATGGTTAGAGATAGACAATTACGTCATTTTTTTGTTTCTCTCTGTTTCTCATTTTTTCCACATTTTCACATCAGTCTGGATTTTTTTCTAAACTCCTCATGAAAACCCACCAGCATTTTAGGGTAATTTTCTCCTTAAATACACGCTTGTATTAAGTTTGCTTAATAGGCATATTTCCGCAAGGCAATTTCCCCTAATATAATGCATGTTGGTATGCTATTTTCACATATGTGTGACCTCATGCACACACACAATAATATACACTCTACCCATGTATGTATACACATTCCTTGGCTAGAGAACTGCAAAACTGCAAAGTTCAGAGAAGTTCAAATTTCAAAGGACAGCTGTGTTTTGGTTCACATGTTATTCTGGAAAGTTCAAATTCTGTAAATACACCCTTAAATGCAAACCAATCTGAATTTCTCCCCCATCCCTACATGCAGTTTTGGCAATGCATTTCTGAATCACTGTTCCACAACTAACTGTGAAATGTACATCATGTGTCTTCTTTAGAACCAGTGCAGGTTTGAATTATCCTTGCACACTATGTCCATGCACTCAGCTTAACGGCACATCAGCTTGCACATCCAGACGTTGCTTTTCTTTTCTGGCCCATGCTCTAAAACAGCGGTTCTCAACCTGTGGTTCCCCAGATGTTGTTGGACTACAACTCCCATCATCCCAGAACTCTGGCCTTGCTAGCTAGGGATGATGGGAGTTGTAGTCCAACAACATCTGGGGACCCACAGGTTGAGAAATGCTGCTCTAAAACCTGTTGTCTGTTCAGGAAACATCTCAACAACAGGGAGATCTGCAACCAAATGCATTCAAGCCATCTCCCAGCACCCCAACAATCAGTCCGCATTCCACAGTCACTGAGCATGCTCAGTCCCCCTTGGACTATTTGGGGACATTTCCTCCCCTACAACATTTTGCAAATGTGTTTTTTCTCTTTCCACCAGCCTCTGGCTTCCCCACAGACTACTAAAACTTCCCTCTTGTGCATGGCAAAATAATGGTTAGCTTGGTACGCAAAGCCTGAACATGAGAAATAGAGGGAATCATGTGGCTTTTTCATTGGGTCAACAAATCATGACTAACTTGGAGCTTGGCTGGTTTGAATATAGGGCATGAATCTAAAATAAATCCTTCCTTTGCTTTGGAATGGATAAAGTTGGATTTAATATCATCTCTCTTTCTCTCCTTCTGCCTCTCCTTACCCACCCCTCTCTCTGAGGGGAAAAAAACCCTGGATGTCTCTGAGCTTGATTAAGGCCATTTAGTGGAGATTTTCTGGAAAGCACTGCAGCCTGTTTGCAGTATTAACCTCTTAGATCACAGCAAGAGGCCTTTGAAGTTCACTGAAGGCTTGAGGGACAATCTCTGGCGACAGAGCTGCCACACCACACTCATTCCCAAGGTGGGAGGCTCCTTGTAGCCTGCCAGATTTATTAATATAAATTACCATGGACTGTGGATAAGTAGGTTGTTCAGTGCCATGAAAGAAGCTTTAAAGGACTGTATGTGTTTCACAATGAAAGATGAAGAAGGGGGGGAAAGGAAAGTTAGCAGACAGAATGCAGCGGCTTGGCTTGGTATATTACCTTTTACCCTGCTTTTCTGACTGCAGGCGTAGAAATTATACTGCACTAAGGTGCAAATAGCACAGTCAGGAAGGGAACGGCTGTGCTCAGTGGTGCCCCATTTACTTTGTGCACAGGAGCTCTGAGCTGTCCTGTATCCCCTGGAGGCAAGTCCTGCGGGCATATGCAGTATGTCAAGTCCAAAGTTCAACAGTCAGTGCGATGATATATAATGAAATGGAAAAAATTGCTTAAAATAACTTTTGTGAAGAAACCAGAAGCCTTCTTATTAGGAATTACATACCAAAGGAACCTTTTTGGCCTGGTGGGTAAGATCCCCACCTGGAAACTGTTAGGTAGCTTTGATAGGAGAGCATGGCAACTCAACTGTTAGCCTCCTGACGTCATAATGGCATCAGATGATGGACAGTTGGCTTTGTGCAGTGCTTTCAAGTGCCTGACAGTAAGCTGGTTGTCAGGAGCTTAAGAACCACAGCATAAGAGGCTTGGCCAACCCTGAGTGCCACATTTGGGAAATGCCAAGCAAAGGGCTTGCAAAGCACTGCTCAAAGTGCTTTAAATGCCCTGAGCTCAGTGCTTCCCAAGCACTGAGCATGGGATTGGCAAAGCTGCTTTCTGGAGGGATCGGCTGCATGACTCAGTGCCCCATAGCAACCGATAGCAACCAATCCAGCAGGATTGAACTCACTACCCATCAGCTGGTGATTTCCACAGAGAAATCAACCACACAGCTGATCCAACCATATCTCTATCTGCCCAACACCTGATATGACATCAGGTGTGGAGCAGGTGGGTATGGCTTGTGGGTAAGGCTTTGTTCACCAAATTGGGACCCATGCCGGGCCAAATTTGGCCCATGGGCCAAATGTTTATATGATTCATTTCATAAAATTTATATCCCACTTGATTGTAAAAAGAAACCTCGAAGCAGTTTACAAAACAAGGCAAAAAAATAAAACTATTAATAAGAAAAAGTAGCAAGTAATAATTTAAAACTTGCCCACCTATGCGCTATAAGGCCACCCAGTGAGCTTCATGGCAGAGTGGGGATCTGAACCTAGGTCTCCCAGGTCTGAGTCCAACACTCTAACCACTACACCACATGGGATCTCAATCTGTGATAAGCTGTATTTCATGTGAACACCCTAGTCCAATACTCTATCCACTACATCCCATTGGCTCACCTTGGTCCTTGGTCTTCAGATGTGACTTCTCCTATAGCTACTGGTTCCTAAGTCCTGGTTCACCCCAATCTGCTGCATGTGGCCCAGGTGCTTCTTACATATCCCAACTAACCTAGCTCCCACCCATGTCAAGGCACAGAAAAAACTAATGCATAGATCAGAATAGTTTTGCTGTGTGTTCCCCTCCCCCCCCCATGTTTTTGGCCACTCTGGTTTGATTCACCTTATTTTGCCTTGCACAAACTTGTCTGGGCAAACTCAGTTCAGTCATAGCTAAAAGCAGTCTGGGCTTCATTCGAATTTGCTTGCATTAGACCCTTAACAGTTTACATATTTTGTTGTCTTGCTCTTCATCTCTTTTCATTTAGCTTTTATTTCCTGTAATTATCTGTGCCGGCTTGAAAGCATCTCATCATCAAAGACAGAGAGACTTCAGACAAACTTAGTTTGGTTTTTGGCAAAGATTGGAGACACAGAGGGGAGGGGAATGCTGTTGGTCTTGAGCATTGACTCTCCGGAGGTCCCCTGAGTGAAGTCCATCACAGGCCATCTGGGTGCCCAACTTTGAATGAGTTCTTCCATCTGCATTGGCTTTCCAGCATTACTGCAATTCCTAGTGTCGCTTGAATGGAGAAGTGTCATAGCTCAGTTGTAGAGCTCACATTTTGCTTGCAAAAGGTTCCAGGTTCAATCCTTCACATCTCTGAGTAGGACTGGGAGGGAACGCTATTGGAAAACCTGGAGAGCTGCTTCCATTCACTGTAGACAATATATTGAGCCAAATGGCCCATGGAGTGACTCAGTAGAAGGCATCTCCCTATGTTCCTTTGTTCCACTCTTGAATTTCCTCTAATGGTGGTGTTGTCTAGGTATGCTACACCAAACCAGCATTCCTGCTCCCTCTTTCAAAGCATCTAAAGTCAAGGTGGAAAGGGGGGAAGTGTCCACCAGTCAGATTAGGTCCCCCACCCCTGCCATAAAAAGAGGCCCTGGATCTCCAGGGTGATTACCAACTATCTCATAATAATTAGCTCCCATTGAGGAAACATCAACCAACCATCCTGGGCTTTGAGCCTGCATTCCTCATTTTAAAAGGACATAGGGCATCCAGAAGTTGAAATAGTAGAGGTCAGACCCATCAAATCAATGACATCTCAATCATCTATGTGGCCTAGGACCCTCGTACTTACAGGACCGCCTCTCCTGGTATGTCCTGCAGAGGACCCTAAGGTCCATGAATAATAATAGCTAAAAGGTCCTGGGCCCTAAGGAAGCCAGACTATCCTCCACCAGGGCCAGGGCTTTTTCAGTGATGGCTCCAACCTGGTGGAATGATCTGTCCCACAAGACTAGGGCCCTACAGGACTTGATCTCCTTCCGCAGGGCCTGTAAGACAGAGCTATTCCACCTGGCCTTCAATCTGAATTAGCCTGATCCTCTATTCCCTTTTCCCTTCCCTCTTCTATGAAGAAACCCTTTCTGGGACCGCTCATTTAAATTCTTCCCTGGTCTCCTTGCTGGCCCTAGTAGGACCAACTTGGCCAGTTAGCCCTGGTGATCATTTGATGTCTACTGACTGGTTTTTTTTTTTCTTTTTTCTCCCCCCCCCAAAAAAAATGACCCCTGAATTTTTGAATTTTTTTGATATTGATGCTGCATTTTATGTTGTACTTTATGCTGTTTTAAAACTTGCATTTTAATCAATGTGTTATATTTGCTGTTAGCCGCCCTGAGCCCGGTTTTTAAACGGGGAAGGGCGGGGTGTAAATAAAAAATTATTATTTATTATTATCTATGTTGGGAGGCATAAAGAAAAGCATTATGCAATAACTGCTCCACAAATTGCACCCCATCCCATTTATTCTTGAATATATTCAAGAGTAGGTCTGGAACGTCAGCCTGGAGAGTTGGCTAGAACATGGTGCTGATAATATCAAGGTTGCAAGTTTGATCCCCATATGAGACATCTGCATATTCCTGTATCGCAGGGGTGGTCTAGATCAGCGTTTCCCAAACTTGGCTCTCCAGCTGTTTTGGACTACAGCACCCATCATCCCTAACTAGCAGGGATGATGGGAATTGTAGTAAAAAAAAAAAAAAGCTGGAGACCCATGTTTAGGAAACACTGGTCTAGATGATCCTTGGGGTCCCTTCCAACTCTACAATTTTATGATTCTATGAAATACACACACATCCTTGGCTGGAACCTTCATCCCCATCCCCCAAAAAACTTGAATTTCTCTCCATGCTTTCGTTTTCTCTCCCCTGTCCCCAAACACTCTCCAGCGTCTCTCCCCCCCCCCCTCCATTTTTATTGTCTGCGACATGGGAGAAAATTATGAAAACTCCCATGTTTTTCTTTCGCCCTGATTTGGAGCTGGTATTTGTTTTCACATTTTGCAATCAATCACAACAGGTTGCTCCGGCTGTGTCACATTACGTTACACGCCCCTGATGAGATGGAGGTAGAGAGCCCTGCATCCGAGTGTTTTCGCAGGTGGGAGGATGGGAGGCAGCAGTACATGAAAGTAGAGCTGCCGCTCCTCCCAGCCTCCTCCCCACAGGCAAGTACCACTTCCAACAGCAGCCTCTCCCTGGAGATAATCAAGACTCTCCTTTCCTTCCTCTCTTTGAAACATTTGACACATCTCTTTGGCAAATGGGGTGCCACGTGTAAGGGGGAAAATGGGAGTTTATTGGGCATCTGAGGGAGAAAGTACGTCGCTGATGGACTAAAGGGACAGTTTGGCACAAATCATGGCTTTTACACTGTCTTTCTCCTCATGAAATTTGCTCATCTCTCCAGTCACTCCCCCTCCCCCCAAAAAACCCTCCATCCTTCTGCAGTTTTGTAGACAAATGAATGCATTCTCTATGGCAAATCTTTGATTTTCAGCAGCCATTCTTGGAAACAGACATGCGTCACATCATCAAATAACTTAAAACAGTGATACGTCTTGCTGAGGTGCATGGCTCCACGCTTCTCTCTACAGAAGGAAGAGGAATGAGGCTAGTATTATTCTCTCAGCAGGCTTTGTATATTGTATTTGGTCCACAAGTTTTTTTTAAAAAAAATTGTTAAAGGAAAGAAAGGAAATTTGAGGTGAGAGGCTGAACCAGGAATGCACCTCGTGGTTGTGTGACACATGGTCACATTTTAATTACTGCCACCTGGAGCGCTCTCCGCAGGTATGTTTCCTTCCTGCATAAAACATGGCGCTGGGGGCGATTTCAGGCCGCCCTCCTGCTCTCTCAAAGGGGAAGCAAAGAGTGTTAGACTTCAATCTGAGAGCATATTTATTGTTCAGGGGTTTGTCTCGTCCGCTGCGCTGGGGAGGTGAGATTGTGGGGAGAGGTGGGGAATGAAGAAAGACTGTTCCGTTTGCAAACCGATAACGCTCACAGACATATGCTGTATTATATGTAGGGACAATCTTTCATTTCCTTAATAAATGCCCAGCCCCAGCTAGCCTTCAGTGCCAATATCCTTTCAATAAGAGCTTGCTATATATGGTCAACTGCATGGATACATGATTTATTAGATGCCATGCTGAGGTAAAGTCAAACTCACCGCAAATGCTCAAGACGTGGTTGTCTGGTTCCACGTGGCCTTTTTCTAAAAGGCCTGAAACAAAAGTGTCCCCACAAGTTTTTGGAACTCTCACTTGAGATGCATTTTCCCAATCCCAGCCCCCACCAAGAAAGAGAAAGAAATTGTTAGTCCATTGTAAGGTGATAAATTTGGGGTGACTTTTTTTCAGGAGGATTTACCACTGATGGAAGAAGTTGGAGGGTTGGTCGGTTTGCTCCTCTCAGCATTTTGCAGCTGCCATTTGTTTTCCAAGAACATACTGTTCTGGAGCATTCTGGGAACAAAATGGTGCAGCCACCGGTTGGCGAAAGATTAGTAAATGGGGGAGGTGACTGACAACCACAGCTGTCCCCAAGCCTAAAAATAAATAAATGCTGCCCCCTAGTTTTGCCCCCAAATCTCATTTCTCTCCACCTGGAGCAACAGAGCGCTTTAATCCACTTTAATTTCATAAACCTCAATTTCCAGTATGCGTTTGAATCCCTCCTGCAAAATACTGACAGTCTGGAGGGCGACCTAGTGTCAGGCTTTGGGTAAATCAGCTCCCCCCCCCCCGCAGGGCAGCCCAGAATCAGAGAAGCAATAAGAGTTCTTACCAAGCCATTTATTCAATAATTCACAGAGAACGACGAAGGAATGCAGCCTTGCTAAAAATGGAGTTGCTCCAACTCTTGTGTTCACCTGTCTCTGAGCCTTCCTCAAACCACTGCTGTAATTCAATACTGCCTTTGTGGGATGTGAAACACAAGAGCAGTCAAGTACAACATTCCTAGAGTGAACATGTTTACACTTGGGGAGGAATGTTTGTCCAGCCAGCAGGTAAACTTCCTGTTTCCTTCTGGGCTGGGGCAGACTTCCTCTGCAGGTGACTAGAGGTGGGTGTGGCCTCACCTGTGCAGGTAACGACAAAAGCACAGGGCAGGGCAGCCATCTCTCTCTCTCTTTGACTACATGCATCAAAGAAGCAACATCTGCTTAGCCTAAGATGTCCTCTCTTCCAGCCAAGAGAGGACAAAGGGACTGCCTCCTTATGAGATAGTTTCCAGGTGTATGTTACATTTCTAAGCTAAGTCTGCCTTCTGGGATCCAATTGTGAACAAAATGTGAGTAAACTCGCATTTTATACTTTTTATAGAAGACTGTGTCATGTCTTATCTTTTCTGAGGGAATAAGGGGAAAATACCAGAATAGTTATTATAGAGGCTTTAGCGAGCCTGAGCTAATGCATCCGCTGTGAATTTAAAAAGGGGAATGTTACTCTGCTAAATTGTGAACTTGTTTACACAAGTTGGAAAGGCTATAATCAAACAATATATGCTCTCCCACAGCCTTCCTCTTCTCTGGGAAGTTCAGAAGGAAGGGGGGCGGTCTCCACCATTCCTTCTCAGTCTCATCCCCCTCAGTCCAGTTCCTGACATCTAGCATGGCTGCCACACTTGGTAAAGATAGAGGATTGCCAGAAAAGGGCATGCTTACCTAGGCTTGCTTTGTTGGGATTTTGACTATGTGCCATTCTGTGCAGCTTCAATTAAAAGTCAATTAAAAGTTGGCCGAAAGCCAAGGATGACTGAGCAGAGGAGTTCTTCTGCCTGGAGATATGGGACTTTGGATACAGCTCTACCATTGGTTGAGGTCTCCACACAGGCATGATGACTCATGACCTTTACTGACTGGAAAGTGTGTTGGTCAGTGTGGTGTTCTGAGAGTGGTTTGGAGTTTGTTAAGAGAGAGCTAGTTAAGATCCGTATTCTGTTCTTGTATATAGTAACTTGTAGAGTCTGCTGTAGATAATAAACACCTCTAAGTAACCAAGTTACTAGTAGCAACGTTTTGTTCCTGCTTTGGCCATCCTGCCTCCAACTGATTGCTTTCTGGAACTCTGTGTATGCTCTGCTAAGGTCTGGCTAAGGTCCTGCAACAGTTCAAAGTTGCAAAACACCAATATGCTTTCCCCCCAGAACTCTCTGGGAAGCAGATTGCAAACTGCAGATTCCACTGTTCAACAGTGGAACGGTCTCCCTTGGGAGGTTGTGGACTCTCCTTCCTTGGAGGTGTTTAAGCAGAGGCTGGATGGCTATCTGTCATAGATGCTTTAGCTGAGATTCCTGCATTGCAGGGCGGTTGGGCTACATGGCTCTGAGGTCCCTTCCAGCTCTCAGATTCTATGAAACTCAGAAAAACAGGATGCAGTGTGAGCTGAGCTGCAGGAGGGTAAGTTGACCCTTCACTTTATTTCAGGCAGATCTACAACACACATTTAAAGCGTTCTTGGTGCACATCTAAAGCACATGACTTCCCGCAAAGAATCCTGGGAAGTGTAGTTTGTTAAAACTGCTGGCAATTGTAGTTGTGGGAGAAGTCATGTTCTAGAGATGTGTGTATTGAATAAGCTGAATGTGTGGGATGCATCTGCACACTTGGCAGTCTTGGAGCCCCAAGGACACATCTCCTTTTGGAAATTCACTGGGCATAATCCACAAATCCCACTTCTATAAATCTGCCTTCCACATAATAAAGAAGTGGATTGCCTTGTTAGCCCAGAACTGGGAAGTATGGGAATTTTGTACAACCGCCTTTGCTTGCTGCATACAGTGGGTTGGTTTTCTGTGGCTGTTGCAAACGGCTCAGAGACAAAAAAATTGCAAGTACCTTTAAGGTTAAATTGTGCTTTATTCATTATATGTAAACAAAACAAAAATCCTGGGCATAGGAATCATTCCTCTTTGAAATATTTGATGCTGCTGTCTTCTCTACAGACCACACTATTGAAGAATGCTGTTAACCAGGGTGGAGTGCTTGGGGACTCCTACAGACATCTCCACCCGCAAATCAGCGGCAGAGGTTGTAAACTGTTCACGGAGGTGGCTGAATTGTATTTTTCCTTCCCTTTAGGGGGCAACCATTCACCATTTGACTGAAAGCAGGGTCACCGCGTGTCTCAGTTCAAACCGAGAAACAAACAGCATGGTGGAATCTAAAGCCAGAGAGGGTTTTGATTTGCACAACATCAGGCCAACGTATTTTCCTTTCTCCAGACTTTGCTTTACAGCACAAAAGCGCCAAGGTGAAATTCTCGCCTGAAAATCCCTGTTATACAAAATACGCATTCTAGAAGAATAGCAAGTCTCTAGCAAGTGCAACAATACATCCAGCATTTAATTTGAGCAAGGTCTGGGCATCAAAAGCTTTGCCAGGGTTTGATGCACAGAAAGGTCACTCTCACAAACTCCAAGCACTGCTCAGACAGCCAAGATGGACTGGACCTGTTACATACATCAAGTAGCGAACCCATGTACTATGCCTTCATCTTCTGCCAGCCTTGAGTCACTCTGGAATCCATCTCATTCAGGAACAAAAATCTGGAAGTAGGGGCTGCCTTGCTTTGATCAAATTACCTGCTACTACCCAAGCCACCACTATGTTGCACTTCCAGCTTTTGTAAAAGCTGAGCACGGCTGGAGTTTTATGGAGGAAAAGACTTATCAATGGCCACTAGCCATGTTCTGAATCCAAGGTGAGAGGCAGTGATGCTTCTGAATACCAGTTGCTGGTCCTGCTTAAGGTTTCCCATAGGCATCTGGATGGCTATTTTGAGGATGAGTGGACAGGTTACAGGGAACCAGGCAGAGGGCCTTCTCTGTAGTGGCACCCACCCTGTGGAACGCCCTCACACCAGATGTCAAAGGGAAAAATAACTACCAAACTTTTAGAAGACATCTAAAGGCAGCCCTGTTTAGGGAAGCTTTTAATGGTTAATAGGTTATTGTATTTTAGTGTTTTGTTGGAAGCCGCCCAGAGTGGCTGGGGAAACCCAGCCAGATGGGAGGGGTATAAATAATAAATTATTATTATTATTATTGTCTGTTGCCAATGCCTAAGCCAACACCTCTCACTTTGCTGTACAGTGGTATCTCGGATTAAGTACTTAATTCGTTCTGGAGGTCCGTTCTTAACCTGAAATTGTTCTTAACCTGAAGCACCACTTTAGCTAATGGGGTCTCCCGCTGCTGCCGTGCCACCAAAGCACGATTTCTGTTCTCATCCTGAAGCAAAGTTCTTAACCTGAGGTACTATTTCTGGGTTAGCGGAGTCTGAAACCTGAAGTGTATGTAACCTGAAGCGTATGTAACCCGAGGTACCACTGTAATCAATAAAGTTGTGGCCTAAATTCTGCCCAATAACTTAAACTGAAATTACGTATCAGTGTGAAGTTATTTACAGCGGAAGGGCTTGGGGGCCCCAAAGCGCAAACAAAACATTTGAGTCGCAGGGTGTTCGCGAACCAAGGTAAGGTTGTAGTTGTAATATTTTGATTTTTAAAAACAACAACAACCCATGGCTACGCACCTGGCACTGTCTCTCTCTCTCTCTCTCTGGGTGAAGGATGTTATGCACATTAATAAACATTTTCAGTAGATTCGTAACAAATAAGCATATTTTAAAGTAGTTTTAGGCCTTTAAAAC
Organism: Podarcis siculus; assembly: GCA_034642415.1. Classification (NCBI taxonomy): domain Eukaryota; kingdom Metazoa; phylum Chordata; class Lepidosauria; order Squamata; family Lacertidae; genus Podarcis; species Podarcis siculus. The sequence continues at coordinate 8,734,478 of JAXCMG010000050.1, read as the reverse complement.
TTATTCCACACATTCCCCTGGCAACCAGGCTTTAGCAACTGGTATTCAGACATATTTTCCGTCTCTGCTACAAATCAGGATCGCTTCCCCCCACCCCATCTTTACACCCTAAACCTGATATATATTTAGCATTCTGCGCATAGACAAATTCCATACGTTCCTCTTCATCTGAGCTCAGCATGCCGACAGTTTCATGGCTCTTTATAGCCTATAGCTGGGTGAGCTGGAATATTTGGTGATAAATGGAAATTTGATACTAATGGTAGTAAAATTGCCAGTAATTCTATATACTTTCCCAAGCAAATGAGACAATGTGGGCCAGTCAGTATAACAGCTGGTATATTACATTACTCCTTGGAGGTAAATGTAGCTTGGTGATTTATGGGAGGACAGAGACTAATCTTCTTTTGACAACTTTTCAGCTTGAAACTGAGTATTGGATAGAGGGTGAAACAAAAAAGACCCCTCTTTTCTATCCGAAAGCCACCACCTGCTTGGGTGGTCCCAGTGGTGACAGCCTTCATGCTTCCTCCTTCTGTCTGGCATACTTTTCTCACTGCTTCCAACCCAGAAGACACCAGAGGCCTACAAACAGTGGATGACTGAAGGTGTACATACCAGGGCCGGCCCTACCATTAGGTGGGGTAATGTAGCCATCTCAAGAGGCAAATGCTGAGAGGTGGGAACTGAACAGAGCCATGTGGGTCACACAAGAACTTTGTGGAGACCCACAAGCAGGATTTGACCACAAGAGCACCCTTCCTATCCTGTGGTTTCCAGCAACTCTTATTCAGAAGCATTGGTGCCTCCCATTGAAGAGGCACAGTATAGCCATCATGGTTCCTTGCCATCAGAAGCCCTCTCCTCCATGAATTGGTCTTATCCTTTTAAAAGGCCATCTACTCTGGTCGAGTGCTACCTCTGGGTCTACAGTGTAATTGTGTCAGTTAGCTGATAGAGATTACAAAATCCGATTAATGTGCAATCATATATGTCACTAGGGTCTTCTCAACCTGATTGGCTTGTCAACCACACTGACTGTCTCTAGAATCTTTGGCATGTTCTTTGTTTAATATAATGTTTTGTTGTCTTGCTAATGATGCTGTTTTAAATGTGTATTTTATATTTGACCTCCTTTGGCAATGTCTTACAGTGGTACCTCGGGTTAAGTACTTAATTCGTTCCAGAGGTCCGTTCTTAACCTGAAACTGTTCTTAACCTGAAGCCCCACTTTAGCTAATGGGGCCTCCTGTTGCTGTCGCACCGCAGGAGCACGATTTCTGTTCTCATCCTGAAGCAAAGTTCTTAACCTGAAGCAATATTTCTGGGTTAGCGGAGTCTGTAACCTGAAGTGTATGTAACCTGAAGCATATGTAACCCGAGGTACCACTGTATTTTGAAATGTTTAAGGTAATATTTTAAGTTTCCTGTTAATTATGTTGCTTTGCATGCATATTTTACATGGGATTTTCTTCTGTAATGCTTTATTTTGATCTTTTAATGTAGGTTGTAAACTGCTTTGAGATTTTTTTTCTCTTAAAAATATAAAGCAGTATAGAAATGAAATGAATAATAATAATAGTAATCTAGGTTGGGGAGTATCACTCCTTCCTGAGGGAGAGAGTTCCATAGATCAACTCTGAGCTGCATGAAGGAGATTATATTATTGGTCCTAAATCTTTCAACATTCAGCTTCATTGATTGTCCACACATTCTAGTGTCATGAGAGGGTGACTTTTCTCTCTCTACTTTCTCCATGTGAAGCATAACTTTATAAACTTCTATCATGTCAGTTCTTACTTCAACTTTCCCATAAACTAAAAAGTCCCAAATGTTGCAACCTTTCTTCATAGGGGAGATGGAGGAGGAATATTAAGGTTCAGTGTTGGACTCTGAAGAGGCAAGTAGCTATATGAATAAGGTCATGTCTTTTGTTTTTTAACACGCACACATATATATAGATTGATTTTCAGTGCTACATCAAATGCAACATAAAATCAAAACAAACTAAACTTAGACAAAGAAAAGTAAATACAATAAAACAAAAATATTTAGCAAGAAAGAGCAGGAGCATTACTACACATAGTTGTATAATAAATAGGACTGTCATACGTCTGGAACTTTCTGGACTTAGCCAGAATTCATTCATTGAAAAAGGTGTTCAGGCAAAAATTTCAAAAAGTGCCTAAAATATCAGGGAAAACCCAGGTTTTCCTGGGCAGCCCGTGTTGGAAGTGTATATATTTTTTGCAATTTTCCTAGAAAATAGGGGGGGTGGGGACTTGGAGATTTTGCAAAAAGGGCTCAATAACTTTGTGCCCCCCCCCAAAAAAAGCTCAGGAACTTCTTTCGTGCCCAGATTTTCACTTTTTGAAATATGGCAACCCTACAATACAATGAACAGTAAGACATGTAAAATGTAACTTGTAAGAAACAGAAAGCGGTGGATTACTCATGCACAGATTCATTTGTCCCAAATGTCTTGTGAAACTGGGGAGAGGGGAAAATGTAACTGTTCCTCATTGATATATTCAATAAAGTCCCACTCGATTGCAGTAAATTAGTCTGGCTTCACTTTCTCATTCAAAAATCTGATGTACAGGGAAGGTTTTTCTCGAAGGGCTAATTTCTACACACTGTTCCACCAGTTCGCTATCAGATAAAGTTTTCCATTTCTGACCTATTATGCATTGAGCAGCTTTTAATTTAAAATATTTTAAAATATTAGCAAATCCTTTGCCCCTATTTCTTTGTTTATCCCCTCGAACAAAGAAAGTCAAACCAATTGTGGTGAGAACTGAATCTGCTCCCTGATAACCTTTATTTCTCCAAACATATTTAACCAAAATTGCTGCACCAGTGAGCAACCCCACCACATATGGAGATTGGTACCCTTGTTCCCGCATCTCCTCTTAACACAAAGGAGAAAAGAGCTGGAAGCGATGTAGGGAAGGTTTATAGGAGTATCATACTACTGGTGGTGCATAATAAGAGGCCGTGTTCAGTAGACAATGTAAGTGGGCTTTGAACTGGGATGTGCAGAGACAGCAAAGGGTAAGACATCTGAATCACCAGGGGTCAGGCCCAAAAGATATATTTCCCCACACTGTGGGATGCCAAACTTTGGCATCCCCAAATGGATCTTCATTGGTTTTGTGCTGGTCCCGTGGGTTACCTGAGAGGCAAGGTCCAAGTCCGGTCCATGGTCAAAAGGTACAATGTGGAGGCAGTCCGTAGTAGCTGAAGCTGGGTGCAGGGCAGGGAGTCGGGTGAAGTCAGGGACAGGCTTGCAAGCAGGGAGCCAGGCGGATCAGGAGCTCAGGCAGGAAAGCAGGACAGGGTTCAGACAGGAACTGGCATCCAACAATGTTGCTCCCGCAACTTGGAACTGGGGCTGGCTAGCTTTTATCTGCCCCGAGGCATAGGGCCCCCCCCCGATCCTCTGGTGACTCACCTCTCCTGGCCTGGAGGCAAGCACTCCTCCTGCGGGAACTTAGTTCCCTCCACCTCTCTGCCCTGAGCCTCTGCCGCTCAGGAGAGGTTGGAGGGTTACCGGACCCAGAGGCAACCTCAGCTTCCCCTGACGGGGCTGAGAGTGGAGCACCTGCAGGCAATGGGTCCTCCATCACCTCAGGAGCCAGAGCAGGCTCAGCTGGTGCCTGCACCTGAGGATCCAGCACAGGTGAAGACCCTTCAGGCTCATGCCCCAGCCCCGGCTCAGCTGGTTCTGGAGGCGGGGAATCCTGTGCAGGTTGGGATTCCTTAGGTTCAGCATCCGAGTCTGAATCCCAGGCCATCACACCCAGGGGAAAAGTTTCAGTAGTGTCCTCCAAGTTCTCCAAGCTTCCATGTTTTGGGCCTCATACTCAGGGCATTTGAGAATTTCTTTAGAGTTTCCATGAGTGTGAGAGGCTTACCTTGTTGCTGGTTAAGGTTGGGTGGTTCTTTTCCTTCCCAGTAAACATTCCTCCAGCTCTCTACAGCCCCTTTGGCTGCCTGCATTTTCCTGATCTGGAAAAAACAACCATGGGAGGAGTTGCTCCATGACAGGCTTCCTCAACCTCAGCCCTCCAGATGTTTTTGGCCTACAACTCCCATGATCCCTAGCTAGCAGGACCAGTGGTCAGGGATGCTGGGAATTGCAGTCTCAAAACATCTGGAGGGCCGAGGTTGAGGAAGCCTGCTCCATGACAACTTCCCCTGAACTTTAATTCAAGTGTTGCTACCCAGGAAGGCTGCAGGGTGCAGACTTATGGAGAGAGAATCATAGAATCATAGAGTTGGAAGAGACCACAAGGGCCATCGAGTCCAACCCCCTGCCAAGCAGGAAACACCATCAGAGTACTCCTGACATATGGTTGTCAAGCCTCTGCTTAAAGACCTCCAAAGAAGGAGACTCCACCACACTCCTTGGCAGCAAATTCCACTGTCGAACAGCTCTTACTATCAGGAAGTTCTTCCTAATGTTTAGGTGGAATCTTCTTTCCTGCAGTTTGGATCCATTGCTCCGGGTCTGCTTCTCTGGAGCAGCAGAAAACAACCTTTCTCCCTCCTCTATGTGACATCCTTTTATATATTTGAACATGGCTATCATATCACCCCTTAACCTCCTCTTCTCCAGGCTAAACATGCCCAGCTCCCTTAGCCGTTCCTCATAAGGCATCGTTTCCAGGCCTTTGACCATTTTGGTTGCCCTCCTCTGGACACGTTCCAGTTTGTCAGTGTCCTTCTTGAACTGTGGCGCCCAGAACTAGACACAGTACTCCAGGTGAGGTCTGACCAGAGCAGAATACAGTGGCACTATTACTTCCCTTGATCTAGATGCTATACTCCTATTGATGCAGCCCAGAATTGCATTGGCTTTTTTAGCTGCCGCGTCACACTGTTGGCTCATGTCAAGTTTGTGGTCAACCAAGACTAAGAGAGACTTGCATGCCAAGGCACCCAAGCCCCAAAGTTCCCAGGAGAACAATAAGTTACACTGACATGGAATATTTGGTTTATGGGTTCAAATAGGCCACAACTTTATTGGTTACAGGTGTGAGTGGTTTGGCTTAGGCATTGGGGTGAAGCCAGGCTATATCTTGACTCCTGCCCGTCTACAGGGAGTCCACGGAAGGGTAAACCACTGATAGGGGGTGCCCTATAACTTACATCAGATAGTGACACGACCCCGTGGGGTCCCTGTAGGGGCCATGACATGGCCCTAGCCCATCCCCAGGCTTCGGACAGTATTCACACCCCAGATCCTTTGAACAGGATCCCCTTACTGAGGAGGGGCAGGCGAAGCAACAACCTCCCTTCCAACCAACCAAAGACTTACCCAATGCCTAACCTCACAAAAGTTGTGACAATTGCTACTAGGTAGGTTAAGGTTACTAGATTTTTTTCAATGAATCTGGGGACACTTTTTGTTTGCTATGTACATGTGAATGCTGAGAAAACTGTAAATCCGGGGACTGTCCCTGAGAAATGGGGACATCTGGTAACCTTAAATTAGGTGAAAACCAAATGGCCAGTGTCCAATTTGCCAAGTGGAAAAAAATCCTACCTGGCCCCAACAACATGGCAACCGACAACTGCCATAGCAAGGTCATATTGGAGCAAGACTCCCTGGAAAAGACCCTGATGTTGGGAAAGATTGAGGGCACAAGAAGAAGGGGATGACAGAGGACGAGATGGTTGGACAGTGTTCTTGAAGCCACAAACATGAGTCTGACCAAACTGCGAGAGGCAGTGGAAGACAGGAGTGCCTGGCGTGCTCTGGTCCATGGGGTCACGAAGAGTCAGACACGACTAAACGACTAAACAACAACATTGGAGCAAAGCATGAAAAGAGGGTGGGTGGGTAGGGTGATCTGACAAAGAGGCAAGGAAGAGTGAGCCGACCAGCCGCAGCAAAATTAAATGGCGTGTGGCCACACCCGCCCTGGTCGCAGATTGGCTGGGGCTGTCCCCAGCACAGATGACATGCCTGGCTGTGACGCAGGGGGCAAGGTGGCGTACCTCCCACTACACCGGAAAACTGTTGAGGCTCAGCTGACTGGCTGCAACGCCGTACACCAGATAAAAGGTGAACGGACTTGCAGAATGAAATAAAGGACATCTCCAACCACTCCCCAGAAACCTTGAATGTAAAGTAAACGTGGCCCAAAACCCTGCAACTGACTCCTAAGGATTTCATCCAAATTTTCAATCCCTCTTGATAATTTAAAAAACCCTATTTATTTTCTCATTAATTCTTGGAGAATGGTTGAAGAAACCTAGAAAAGGCTTTTGGAACGGCACTAATTCTGAGGCATCTCCCACCCCCAGTTCATTTTTTCTTAAATGCCTTTAAGACCATTCCAATCCGGAATCCGGAATAAATAGAAATTAAGGTTTCTTGTAAAGGCATCACTCATCATTAGCTTACCAAGAGTTAATAGGTGTGTTAATAAATGCTTAGTCAATTGTTACCAATGGTTATGAAGTCCAATAGGTCAATGTGCTGTTTGTAACATGGCTTATGACCACCAATAACATTTCCCAACAGATGTGCTTCATAACTAGATTAGGAACAAATGGAGCTTTTCAAATTGGAGCAGTCATGGCTTTTGAATAATACAAAAATTTGTATGCACACCCTCCAAGAGTTGCCTTTATTCATCTGTGTCTTTTCTGTTCATGCATCATAAATTTTGATGTTTAAGAATTTAGGATCAACAGTAATTCACCCATTTTAGATTTTTAGATTCACCCATTTTAGATTCACCCATACCAAGAGCTCAATGGCAAGCACTAATATTTATATAATATGTTGGTATTTGTGTTGCATATGACTTTCTCTCGCTCTCATAACCCTGGAAGTCAGGAACAGTCAATGAAGCTGAATGTTGGATGATTCGGGGCAGACAAAAGAGAATACTTCTTTAAACAGTGCATAGTTAAACTACGTCAATGATCTGTGGTGATGGTCACCAACTTGGAAGGCTTCAGAAAAGGAATAGATGAAAGTGACTTTTGCAAACTTTGGGCTTTCCCTAAGCATGCCTGTACTCCCGACTTCCTTCTCAGCATCCCCATTTGGCCTCCCATCCTGTTGGCATGGAGGCACTGGTCTTGGTATTAGAAGGAGTGGGGTTATGGCATGGGAGCTACCATTTTCCAGGGCAGGTTTTCATTGACCATCATACCTATTTTGGCCCTGAATCACTTAAGTGATAAAGAGACAGGGAGCCTCTTAGCAGGCATAGGAGGGAGGGTAGCATTTTGCTCAGGGACTGGAGAGAATATTAAAGAGTATTGTACCTTAGCTTATTAACTTGCCGTTTACTATGCAGGAACTGAGATTAAAAATGCCTTAATGCTTACTGAAGCAGCGTATAAGCTACCTAACAGCATGTTATTTTGTGCACGCTATTTAACATTCTTTATTGCTCCAGCTCATAAGGTTTATTTGAAATCAGTGGAGGAATGCAACCCATCTCAGGTTTACTCAGCTATTATCAGCCACTGAAAAAGTGCCAAGCGTAGGGGCATAAACACAGGTAATTTATGGATCTTCATAAACATGCAAACGACTGCGAGAAAATTAAAATCTTTAGGTACATTGTTATTTATGGAACAGACAAAGTAGAAGTGCATGTTTTGCAGCCTGGGTGCCCCCCACATAAGAGGAAAGAAGAAAGGATGGGTGGATCATTGGGGCACTCCCAGACTGTTGCTGATTTGGGGTGGGATTCAGTCACACACCAGCAAAGTTGTGCAATTGTAGTTAATTTGGAAGTTTTGCACAACTAACCCATGTGTCCTCCCCCCCCCCCTGCAAATTAAGACTTTTTGCAAAATGAAAAGTGATATGGAAATGCACTGGAATGCTATGGGATAATACTTGCTTTGACGAAACCTCATCTAACCTCCCTGCAAACAATTCAGAATGATTGCTTATGAAATAAGCCAAGATAGTTTGATCTCGCAGCAATTAAACGGTTGCCTGGAAGTGCCTTCATTTGAAGTTACCAACCCCAATTGGCAAGTTAAAGGTAAAGGGACCCCTGACCATTAGGTCCAGTCGTGGCCGACTCTGGGGTTGCGGTGCTCATCTCGCTTTATTGGCCGAGGGAGCCGGCGTAGAGCTTCCGGGTCATGTGGCCAGCATGACTAAGCCGCTTCCGGCGAACCAGAGCAGCGCACGGAAACGCCATTTACCTTCCCACCAGAGCGGTACCTATTTATCTACTTGCACTTTGACATGCTTTCGAACTGCTAGGTTGGTAGGAGCAGGGACCAAGCAACGGGAGCTCACCCCGTCGCAGGGATTCGAACCGCTGACCTTCTGATCGGCAAGTCCTAGGCAAGTTACCAAGTGGTAATTTACAAATAAGCATATATAAGCTCTAGGTAAGGGCAGTGGCGGAGATTCAAGCTCCAGGGGGGGCAGAGAGCAGGTGGGGGCGTGGCACGTTGCCCACAGGGGTGTGGCGCATGTCCCGGGGGCATGATGCACTGTCTCCAGGAGCGTGGCGCCCAGCACGGGGGTCAGCTATGATGGCCCCCACCAGGATCATGCTTTCAGGGGCGGTGCACTCCCCCCACGCCCCTGTTACTCCCACAGTGGGTAAGGGGTGCATGGGTGCATTCCTATGTGTTAGTTTATATTGTGTTATAGTTTTCCTAATTATATTGTGTTAGTTTTCCTGATTATACAGCGAGTGTGTCTGTTCCATTTTCCAATGTTCCTTTCACACAGCAGTACCTGTTGTGCTATGGAACAATGGCTTGACCTATAGACCACCATGTAGTGCTAAATTTCATTCTCTAGCGGGCATGGTGTGATCCAACCATGAACGTCATTGGACAATGTTCCTGCTCCCTACCTTTTCTGCATGTGATTCGCCCATGCAAATGGCAGGAAAGAACTGCGTGCTGGTATGCTACCCCAAACTTTGTTGCTACACTTCCGCAATTTTCTGAGTTAATGGGCTTGCAAGCAGATTTCCTTTCTGGGAGCCATTAACATAGAAATGAGCACTAAATTTCCACTAGATTCCACTAGATTTTCAGAAGTGGCTTTTATAGAATGTGAACGCTCAAATTTGGAAGTTAACAGTTAGGGAAACATCAGGGAAATGGAATAAACTGCTGTGTGAATGCAGCCTGTATCTAAGAACACTGGTTCCTGCCAAAGGAGCAATTTTACTACTTTGATCTAAAAATTGGGGGGGGGGTTCATTTGGAAGGACTCCGATTTCTGGGTGAAGGAAGAACCTCCCCATGCTTGGGCCATCCATGGAGGTCATCCCAAAACTATTGCCTTTAAGAACATAAGAAAAGTCTGGTGAATTTGGCTCATCTAGATAGGGTTGACATATTTGAAGAACTAAAAAACCAGACACAAAGTCGTTGAGGCACAAATCCCCAGACGCTAATTCCATCACCAATCAATATTTTGTGTGGTCAAACACCAGACAGAATTCCGTCGTTGGAATCCTGGACATGTCTGGGGCATAGCTGTCAACGTTTCCCTTTTTTAAAGGCAAATTCCCTTATTCCGAATAGGATTCCTCACAAGAAAAGGGAAAAGTTAACAGCTATGGTCTGGGGAAACCCTAGCCAGCATCCTATTGCCTACCGGATAGGTGCCTATTGGAAGTTCAGAAGCAGGATCTGCATAGAACAACACTCTCCTACTCTCCTAAACTGGTATTTAGAAGTATAGTGAAACTATAGCTCTGAGAGTATGACCTGGAAAACACAGATGAAGCAGAAGCTGGTGTGCCCAAAGGCCATGTTAATTGGGCTATTCTGTACTGGACCATTGTTCTAAATAGGAGCTTCCCAGTGTGTATGTCTTTTGAATGTAAACATGCAGTGTGAGTCTAGTTTTAATCCAGGGGCGGAGTCACTCTGGATATTGAATTGTATAAACTGTTAGGATATTTCCGTTCCACCTTAAGAGGGAGCAGGCTTTTGTGAGTCACAGAGTCTGCGTATTTCCTGTTACAGGATGTTTTGTTTGCTATTGCTTTCGTTTTCTCTGTCTGTGCTTGAACGCTGAAGCAGACGGACATGTCTTTCCTTTGTTCTGACCAACGTTGAATAAACTGTAAATATGCTCTCCTGCTGTGCATCTTTTGCTGTGTGGATTCTGCTGAAAGAGTGTGCACTAGCCTAGGAATGTGGCAGTCTATTTCCAAAGGCTTCGTGTCGCTAAATGATACTGCGTGACTGCGTGACTACGGGAGGCAGATGGATCGTCCGGCAGCCGGCTTGGGGGCTCAGATGGACGTTATCTCCCTGGCAGTATCCCAACAACAAGGTTATGGGCCCAGATTCACGGCACTTACAGGAGAGCAAGACAACTGCGTCAGACTGCTGAGGTATGTGGAAAAGCGAAAGCAGAGGCTTTTCTGTTGGGCCGATGCAAAGAGCTTTTGATGTCCGGCAAGGCTTAATTGGCCTGGGAGCCGAGCCAAAAGGCATCGTGATTAATGAGCTACCACGATAAGGAGTCTTTGAAGGCATAAAGGCTCACGGCTCAAGTAAAAAGCTGGAATGGAGTTTTTCCACGCTTTTGAAGCTTCTGAAGCTGCTGAGTGCCCAAAGTTAAATCGGCACAATTATCAGACCTGGGCAAAATGGTGTGAGAGTTTGCTGCGTCAGTATCGAGTCTGGCATACTGTGAGTGAAGCTCCTCCAGTCCCTCTGACAGAGAAATGGCAGGCCGAGAATTTGAAGGCCATAGACGTAATAGTCTTATCCGTCTCTCTGGAGGAAATAAAAACGCTTGCTGGCAACGTGACGGCACGAAAGATGTGGAATGCTTTGAAAGCTGCCCATCTGCCATTCATCCCAGCTCAGAATTTGAATGCCCAGAGTTTGACTGCATCGGAGGTCCTGGCTGTTTCCCAGAATGCGAGTGAATGCAGGGATGCTGAGGGCACCGGTTGCAAGCTGCAGGGGGAGCTGACTGTGATGTCATCCCAGGCAGCATTCCAGTCTCCAGGGGGAGCCAAGGAGTCGGCAGCTGAGAGCTCTGTTTCTCATGGGAACCAAGGTCATCGTCTTTGCAGAGGCCGGAAGGCCAGAGGTAAACAGAGACAGATGCCTGCAGATGGCCCGAAGCAGAAGGGGGGTGAAGAGCCCACGCCAGTGGAAAACAAGGCTTTGTTAGCTGGCACTGCTTCACCAAAGGCTAAAGGCAAGTCTCATGGCCAGGAGCAGGGGGGCAAGCTGCAAAAGCCCACGCTGGTGGAAAACAAGGTTTTGCTTGCTGCAAAGACTGCTCCAAAGGCTAAAGCCAGGTTTATTGTGGACTCTGGTGCGAGCCGCCATCTTTCAAAGGATAAGCACCTATTTATCTCCTTCTCGCCTCAAGAAGGAGAGATCCACCTGGCTGATGGAAGGACGTTGCAAATTGCAGGAGAAGGGACTGTGAAACTTGCAAGTTTGCATACAACCATCAGTAATGTACTGTATGTCCCAGGAGCTGCGGATAACTTGCTTAGCGTCCCACAGCTGACTGGGCGTGGTTTTGAGATATCCTTCAAGAGGAGTGTCTGTGTCATCAGGAAAGGCAAAGAGGACATTTTGCATGCAAAGTTTATAGATGGTTTATTCTGTATAACTTATGATGACAATGCTGTTGTGTCTAATGCTGATTCTTGTTGTGTTGCACAAACTAACAAGGTTCTTCATGCAGGATGCATTCACGATGCACATCGAAGATTTTGTCACATGTCTTGGCAGGCGCTGGCCAAGATGCCTGGACTGGTTGAAGGTTTGAAAATCAAACCCTGTAAATATCACATGAAATGTGTATCTTGTGCAGAGAACAAGGTGAAGGTTGCTCCAAAAGGCAAAGAGTCTAGCAGGCAGGCTTCCAAACCCTACCAGCTAGTGCACGCAGACCTGGTTGGTCCTCTTGCGCCCTCTTTGGGAAAAGCAAGGTTCTTCATGGTTCTAATTGATTCATTTTCTAGGTACATTCATGTGTTTATGCTCGAGCAGAAATCGCAAGCATTTCCTAGGTTCAAAGCATTCTGTGCTTGGCTGGAGAATGCTCATGGTAAACGCATCGGCTGTCTGTTTACCGATCGGGGCAGGGAGTTCACTTCTCAGCAGTTTGAAGCTTTCCTGACTGAGAAGGGAATCCAGCATGACATGTCAACGCCTAGATCGCCATGGATGAATGGGCTTGCGGAGCGAGCAAATCAAACATTGCTGCAAGGAGTGAAAACCTTGTTGCATGATGCCAACCTCCCTGATAAGTTTTGGGGGGGAAGCTCTGTCGACGGTAGTTTATACCGTTAATCGCAGACTGTCATCACCCATTGGTTGTACCCCCTATGAGAAGATGTTTGGCAAGAAACCCAACACCAAACACATGAGAATTTTTGGTTCTGACATGTGGATACGCACCCCACAAACCAACAAGCTTGGGAAGCGTGGGGCACATGGTTTGTTCATGGGGTACGAAAAAGGTGCATACAGGGTATGGATGACTGACTCTAAATCCATAAAGTTCACAAGGAGTGTTGAGTACAATCCTAAGTGGGGGGGAAATGTGGGAATTTTCCAGAGTTACCCAGAGGAGGATGAAGGTGATGTGAATAAAGCAGATCATGCTGAGAAAGCTGAGGAAACTGAGGATGAGGATGATGATGATGATCAGAGTTCGGATTCCAGTTCAGTGGGCGGCGCTGCTGCTGATGTCAGTGACAGTGATGACACAGCAGACTACAAGAGCGCAAAGGCCTCAGTCAGACCATCTGATGCGTCTGACAATGAACTGGAAGAACCTCTGTTCACCATTGGTCATTTTTCTCCTAAGAAGGAGGAGATGAGTCCAGAAGACTTGCGTCTGGTCCGCAGGTCTGAAAGGGCGACAAAAGGCAGACCTCCAAAGAGATTTGCTGATGAGTTTGCTAAGACTGCAACTGCTGTTCTTAGTAGCTCAGAGAAGGTGTGGGAACCTTCAAGCTTCAAAGAGGTTCAGGAGTTAACCTCTAAAGATGCTGAGCCTTGGCTTAATGCCATGAAGGCTGAAGTTGATTCCTTGAACAGGAACCAAACTTGGGAACTGGTACCGGTAGTCCCAGGTATGAGACTGGTTGGCAGCAAATGGGTCTTCAAGGCCAAGACAGACCAGAATGGCAAGGTTGTCAGACACAAAGCCAGATTGGTTGCCAGAGGTTTTTCACAGGTACCAGGACAGGATTACCACGAGACTTACTCGCCCACCGTCAAATATGAGAGCATACGGCTGATGCTCAAGATAGCTGCAGAGGAGAAACTGCATGTTTCCCATCATGACATTAATACAGCTTTTTTGTACGGGATTTTGAACGAGGAGCTGTTTATGCTTCCACCTGACGGGATGCAGATACAGAAGGGAATGGTCTGTAAACTGCGGAAATCCTTATATGGTCTCAAGCAGAGTGCTAGGTGTTGGAACACAAAACTCACTGAAACGTTGCTTTCTCTAGGTTTTCACCAGGGCAAAGCTGATCCATGTGTGTTTGTCAAGGAGGAGGGGCAAAACAAACTGTATTGTTTATGTTTTGTTGATGATCTTCTGATGTTTTGGAAGAATCAGGCTTTCTATCAAAGCACCCTAGCTCAGCTGAAGGAGCACTTTGACATGAAGGATCTTGGTGAGGTATCCAACTATCTTTCTCTGCAGGTGGAGAAGGACCAAGCAGGTAATTTTCTGGTACACCAAACACAGAAAATTGCTGATGTATTAACCAGGTTGAATTTGGTTGATGCAAACCCAGCAGACACACCGATGGTGACAGGTTACCAGGTAGACAGTACTGCTGTGTTGAGGCAACACTTTTGTGTGTTACAGCATCCTGTCATTATTTCATAGTCAAGATACTTCCTTCCATATCCTGACCCTTTAGGCACTGCCTTTCCCCTCTGCACACATTCTAATATTCCAGACAGTAGTTAGTAACACAGCAACTCTATAAATACAAAGAGCTCTGATGACTTGAGCCTTCTGAAAACAAATTTCCAAGGACTGGTTGTGTACTTTTTTTCAAAGCCGTGCTCTTGTGCCAGTTTTACATAATCAGGCTGCACTTTCCCTCTTCCAAATGCTATATTTACAATCTCTCTTAGACAAAGCTCAGCTTGATGAGACGGGCTTTGGAGCAGCAGGGAACATATATGCTACATTGGGCATTGGAGTAATGGTTCAGATCTATCTCCCCAGCATGTAACGCACATACGCTTTGAAGCATAAAAATCATAAATGATTAACCCACTTGATTTTTTCCCCCTCCAAATGACAGAAGTATGCCCTTCCTGGTGTATTCATTGAATAACAAAAGGCATGAGGTCACCATTTTACTCAAAACCAGAGAGGGTATTGGTAGGACTCAGCAGCCATCGCTCAGCCTGGTTATTGATAGAGGGGTTTGCTCTGCATTGATTGTCAATCATTTCCCATTTACTAGGTGCCCCCCGAAACATCAAGAATAATGTGTACCTGAAAGCTTATACCGTGCTTTATCTTTCAGTAATCTCTGTAGGTGTCTTGAGAGTCCTGCAGCATTAACAGAATCTGACTTGGGTCCACAGGATCTGACCCTTTGAGCAGGAGGAAGAAATAATAATAATAATAATAATAATAATAATAATAATAATAATAATAGTAATAGTAATAGTAATAATAATAATAATTTATTTATACCCCGCCCATTTGGCTGGGTTTCCCCAGCCAGTCTGGGCAGCTTCCAACAAAATATTTAAATACAATAGTCTGTCAAACATTAAAAGCCTTCAGATGTCTTCTAAAAGTCTGGTAGTTCTTTTTCTCTTTGACATCTGGTGGGAGGGCATTCTACAGGGCGGGTGCCACTACCGAGAAGGCCCTCTGCCTGGTTCCCTGTAACCTCACTTCTCACAGTGAGGGAATCGCCAGAAGGCCCTCAGCGCTGAACCTCAGTGTCTGGGCTTATAGATGGGGGTGGAGACGCTCCTTCAGATATACTGGGCCAAGGCTGTTTAGGGCTTTAAAGGTCAGCACCAACACTTTGAATTGTGCCCAGAAATGTACTGGGAGCCAAAAGGGGCAGTGGCACTGAGTGAATGACACTTGCAGACATCAGAAGGGTGTGCACTTGCTGTGGCACCCCCTCCCCTTGCTGTCTCCTAGCACTAAAAGATAAGGGCAGTCACTTCCCCTCCATGCTGCCGCCTTGCACAGAGTGGAACCACTTTCTGGTTTTATACAGAAAGCCAAGTCATTGGCAACTGCTTGGTAGTTAACAGCATATTTGTGTACATGGTTGTCTTCCAGCCCCGAGAGACAAAAATGGTAACATAGTGTGGTTTCTCTACCCAGCATACGTTGTTGATAGTGTTTTGTAAAGCTTCTACCATCCTTGTCTCCTACCTCATCCCCCTGTAACGTCTGCCGGGATATAGAGAGACTCACTCAATGCATAAACAGACAAGTTCTCACTTTCTTTTGACTAAGTGCGCATTTAGTGCACAGATGGGGAAGCCGTGGCCCTCCAGATGTTATTGGACTCCATCTCCTATTGGCCCCAGCCTTCATGGGTGGTGATGGGAGTTGGAGTCCAACAAGAGCTGGTGTCCCAAGGTTGAAGAACACTGATTTACTGCAACACCTGGGGAGAGCCTCATTGTCCTCACCTTATAAATATGGTCCAGTTCACACTGTGTTTTGTGAATTAGCTGGTAGGATACCAAGAAGTCATTGGATGTGTCCAAGGGAGATTTGTGCGTTAGCACCACCATGGGCTTTCTGAAGACCACTTAGGAGCAGAATTGTGCAAAGGTGAATTTAGTTATGGAAGGGACCCTCAAGAGAATTCTTCAAGGGGGGGGATGAGGAAAAGATAACTGGTTCATAAGGATGCCACTTGAGGATTGCGGAAGGCATTACTCGTGAAATTTCAGGCCAAATGGGGATATCACTCAGGAACATCAATATTTGTAGCCTCACTTGCCAATAGGAGTGTTCCTGTTCTGGATGATGGCGATGATCAAGTCATAGCCTCCTCCAAGAAATTATAAATCAGGGGTGAGGAACCTTTTGGGGCACAATATACTAATACACCAATAGTAACACCTTGAGTATGGCCTGGTAGCAAATCAGCAACCAGGGCAGATCTCCGAGCAGAGTTGTAGTATGCTAGCTGCAGCTTCTGAATCAAGCTCAAAGGAAGCCCCACATACAGTGCATTGCAATACAGTGGTACCTCTGGTTGCGAACGGAATCCGTTCTGGAGCCCCATTCGCAACCTGAGCAGAATACAACCTGCATCTGCTCATCTGCAGGTCGCAATTCGCCACTTCTGTGCATGCACGTGGTGTCATTTTGAGCATCTGCACATGCATGAGCGGCAAAACCCAGAAGTAACCCGTTCCGTTACTTCCAGGTCGCCTCAGGACATATCCTGAAAGAACATAACCTGAACCGAACATAACAAGAAGTATGACTGTACAGTGATACCTCGGGTTACATACGCTTCAGGTTACATACGCTTCAGGTTACAGACTCCGCTAACCCAGAAATAGTACCTCGGGTTAAGAACTTTGCTTCAGGAAGAGAACAGAAATCGTGCTCCGGCGGTGCGGCGGCAGCAGGAGGTCCCATTAGCTAAAGTAGTGCTTCAGGTTAAGAACAGTTTCAGGTTAAGAACGGACCTCCGGAATGAATTAAGTACTTAACCTGAGGTACCAGTGTAATCCAACTTTGAAGCCACCATTTCTGTTGACACTCACCACATGCAGTCACTATTAGAAGGAATGATAAAATAGGGCCATAATAAATGCTCCTAAGTTGCACTGTTTCGTTGTTGTTGTTGTTTTGAAAACAGTTTTAAATCAATTCAGATCTTTGAGCTATGGTGTGAATCTTGCTCCTGCCCTCCTCAAATCTCTCTGACTTCACCCTCATTCCCACCGAACCTTGAAAGCGGTGCCTTTGCAGAGAGGGTGCATCAGTTCTGGTACGCGACTTCTGAGATGTGTCTGAGCCGGGAGGCAACTGCTCAGGCAATTGGTAATTAGGTAATTAGGCAAAGGGTAATTGGAATGTGTAAAAGTATCTCACATTTGTGGTTTGTAAATACAAGTAAACAGCAGACGAAATCCACCCGGGATTTAAACAGTTGTTCAGTACTATCAAAATACAACATGGAATGCATTTGGCCATTAATTTGGGCTCCATTCCGAGCCCATCACGACAATCTGAAATGCGTGCTCCTTATCCACTCGAAAGCGCAGATAAATTCCTTCCACTTTGTTTGAAATGTTGTGGTTCTTGACCTCTGGGGCTGCAACAAGATTTATATAAATAGAATTTCAATTTCTGCCGGCTTCCTCGTCCTGGAGAAATATGTGTAAATAAGAGATCAGAGATCTGTACAAACATTCAACATAAAACTGACAGCCTGCAAAGGCACATCGGCTTCTGTGGGAGTTTTGTAGCAGTGACTTACGAAACCCAGGGGACTTCACGCAGACTTTTTCTTTTTCTTTACCCTTTACAAAACTTTGCCCTGGGAGAGATTCTGTCTCTCTCTCTCTTTTCCCCACATATCAGTGCTGGCTTTGAAAATGCTTTTATATAGCCACACTATTCTCTTGCGCAAAATGGCCCTAATACGAGTTTCTGTTCTGCTGGGACTTGATGCTGAATGATGCTGATGTCTGAACTCGCAGCTGTGGTCTGATCCCAGAGTGGATGGGGCCCATTGGGACCGATAGGGCGGGAGATTGAGAGGCCAACAGTAGGGGGAGCCAGAGCTAATGACACTTGCAACCAACTGATTCTGGTGTTGCTCCTACCCTCCTCCTTGCTGAGACCTCAAAGGGCTCTTCAGAGGCTGGGGAGGAAGAAGCTGACAGCCAGCAACAGCCCCTGGATTAGGTATAAAGAAGAAAGCAGGCAGGCAGGCAGGGGCTGGAGAACGTAGGGTCGCCACCTTTGGTCAGGCAAAATAAAGGGCAGGTCGGGCAAAATACGGTACAGGGATTTGGGGGGTAAAAATTACCTGGGGCAAAGCCACTTCCGAGCTAGGGAAGAGGTGGGGTTGCGGGCTTCACGCCCCTCCCCATACTCAGGGAATCCTCGGACGCGTCATTCTCGGGCCAGCTATGACGATGCTGTGGACCTCAGTCGGTCACCGTCAAGGGGCCTGGTAGGAATTTTTCCATTTGGCAGATTGGCACCAGCCACTTGGTTTTCGCCTACCTCGTAGCAATCCGTCACAACTTCTCGGTATTGGCGGTTAGGCATTGGTAGGGGTGGGGTTCTATTGTCATGCAGATGAAGGGGGGAAGGAAGCGCCATCACCTTCCCCCAATAATAAGGATAGTCCGATAAAGGATTCCGGGGGGCGTGGCCCTGTCCAAAGCCTATGGAGGTGTGGGCCCAAGGCACGCCCCCAAGCGGTAACTCCAGGGGGAGCTCCTAGTTGACGTGCCTCAGCAGGACTCCTCCCACTGGTGGTTAACCCTTACCAGCCTTCAAGCCGGTTAGTTGTTAGGACCAATGCCTAAGCCAATACCGCTCAATTCCTGTAATCAATAAATTTGTGACCTAATTTGACCCATTAACTCGAATTCCTGTGTCTCGTGTCTTTATTCTGGAGGGGGGAGGGGGGAACTCGCCACGCAATAATGATTTTAAACTCTCTCTCCTGAGACTCCACCCCATGCAACCCCCCCTTCCGACCCTCTTGCCTCTGCCCACAAAAACACCCCCTTTCCAAATCCCCACCATTCTCACTCTCCTGCCCTCACTAGACCCACCAGCTGCGTGCACAGTTTGGAGGAGGAGGAGAATGAGCTCGAATAGGTGAAAAAAGGCATCCCATTTGAAGTCCAAACAAGGAAGGAGACACTATTATTTTTTCTTTTTTTATAAAAAAGGGTGGTCATGTCTTTCTAGGGACGGGTGGCAACCCCAGCTGAAGGCACTCTGAGGGGGGTGGGGCAGTACCCGTGTCACCCTAATGGACCTCCCCCCACCAGCAGTGGGCAATATTTGTTCTTGATATGTTGCCACATCCTCAGAATAGCCCAGGTCGATGCAAAAGGCCTAACTTTGTGTGCCAAAATGCAGGGGGCTTCCTCCTGCTATGCATGGTGGATCCCAGTGAATTGAAGAGTCTCTTGTTTGTGCTGCCTGCCTCTAGCGACGGAAGTCAAGCATTTTGGAGGCCACAGTATGTGTGGCCTTTGGGCTGTGCTTTCCACGGCTCAGGAGCTAAATTTGGGAGGGTCGGAAGTTGTGGAAGCTTGCAAAGTGCTTGCGCAGTAGCGGATGATGCCCCCCCCCCATTTTTGCAGATAGGAAATGTGAGGCAGCAGCAGCATACTTAGCAAATGCCCCAGATAAAAAGGGACATCCCATTTCCCCACATGTGATTGCGGTGACCATTCTGAATGTTGTGGTCTTGCACCAAAAAATGAATTTTTTTCCTGGGTGAGAGCACAGCGCATTTCATGTGACTTCCTGGGAGCATGTCACAGTTTTTTTATCTGAAAACGTTGGACTGTATGTGGCAGAGGCTTGCTAAAAAACACCTAGAGGGATGTTAACACGGAACATTCTGTGAGGATACAGTCTATGCTCACAAACAGCACACAAACTATTCATGCAGCTATTCACATGTAATGTTGAAACGACAGCATATAGTCTGTGTACCCTGGGGCACAATAGTTGAGCTATACCAGGGTGGGGAACCTCTTAAGTTCTACAGACCAAATCATTACCAGATCCTAGCCTTGCAGGCCAAATATGAGAGGTGGGGCAGCCCACCTGCCAATCACCTGGTATTGACATCCCAACTCTTTCTCCAATGAATTAAACATGGCACACATGGTTCTCCTCCTCCTCATTTAATGCCCCGTAGGTCAAGATAAAAGGCAGTGACTGGCCCCAGGTCACCCAGTGAGTTTCATGGCTGAGTGGGGATTTGAACCCTGGTCTCCCAGGTCGTAGCCCAACACTTTAACCACTGTACCACATTGGATCTCAGTCTATGCTAAAACATATTTCATGTGTACACCCTGCAAGAGAAGAGCTGGAAACGATCTGCAGAGAGGATGACAGTGTGGTGTAGTGGTTAGGAGCGGTAGTCTCGTAATCTGGGGAACCGGGTTCGCGTCTCCGCTCCTCTACATGCAGCTGCTGGGTGACCTTGGGCCAGTCACACTTCTCTGAAGTCTCTCAGCCCCACTCACCTCACAGAGTGTTTGTTGTGGGGGAGGAAGGGAAAGGAGAATGTTAGCCGCTTTGAGACTCCTTAAAGGGAGTGAAAGGTGGGATATCAAATACAAACTCTTCTTCTTCTTCTTCTTCTTCTTCTTCTTCTTCTTCTTCTTCTTCTTCTTCTTCTTCTTCTTCTTCTTCTTCTTCACCTTACAGAAGCCAGTCCTCTGTTTGAAAGCATTTTCTATTTGAAGGGTTGTCAGACCCAAGTTGAGTTTAAATATATAGAAACATAAGACAGGAGAGTGAGAGGGGCCTTGACGTTGCCCATCAAAACTCATCAATTGTACTGAGGTCACCTGGTGAGTCTTCCTCAATATGGTGAAATGTATTTTGATTTAAGTTACAGCCACGCTTTCTAAATGTGCATCTGCTCATCAACACACGTATTTTTTTTATGCAAATCTCTTTTGTCCTCCCTTTTTTGGCAACAAATAAGTGGCCACCTTTTTTTCTGAATGACATTTTAGTGGCAGTTCTATTCAGAACGCATCGCAGACTTCTTCCCTTTTTTGGCAATTCTTTTGTTCCAGCCTGTCATCTGTTTATTCCCAATATCTTCTCAGCCAGCTTTGCTGATTCAACTGAGATGGAGTGATGGGATGAGTGAGGGCGGGGGCAGGCGGGAAGGAGTCCGGTAGGAAGTTATTGATGGCTTTATCAGTATGAAATACTCACAATGCATCACCTACATGCTTGGAGTGTAATACTGACAATAAATATGATAATACTTGTCACACATCAGTGAGAGAAATGTTGAGCTCCCAAAGCACAAAATAAATTGCATTTCCCTTTACATATCCAGGGCAATGGATGGTACAAAGATGGTAGAACAAACCAACCATTTTGACATGTTTACAAGGCTTTTAAATCACAAAGGGGGTTGTTGCAATGCTGGAATGATGGGGCAAATGCATTTTTGCCATGCAGGGCACATTCTAGGCAGACTTTTTAATTCACACTTGCTGTAAGTGCCTATCAACCTAAAGGGCTGTGGTGTGTATGTGTGTGTGTTTTAAAAAAATATCAAAGGATAGAGAGGCTTCATGCTTATGCTCTGACCTACAGGCTGCAAAAGGGACGCGGGTGGCGCTGTGGGTTAAACCACAGAGCCTAGGACTTGCCTATCAGAAGGTTGGTGGTTCGAATCCCCGCAACGGGGTGAGCTCCCGTTGCTCAGTCCCTCTCCTGACAATCTAGCAGTTCAAAAGCACGTCAAAGTGCAAGTAGATAAATAGGTACCACTCCAGCGGGAAGGTAAACGGCATTTCCGTGTGCTGCTCTGATTTGCCAGAAGTGGCTTAGTCATGCTGACCACATGACCCGGAAGCTGTATGCCAGCTCCCTCGGCCAATAAAGCGAGATGAGCGCCACAACCCCAGAGTCGGTCACGACTAGACCTAATGGTCAGGGGTCCCTTTACCTTTTTAGAGGCCACAAAGGCTATGATGCACACAACTCAACCTTACACATCAGAGCTGCTTTGTGGACAACCTCAGGCAACCTGTGGCTATTAGAGGAAAGGAGAAATATAAGGTTAACCAGTGCTATTTTTCTAGAAAAAGAGGTGCCAGAATTCACCACGGATACCTCCCTTGCTCTCTTATAATGCGAATGACACCCACCTAAGAGGTGCCAGAACTGGGTTCTGGTGAGTTCCAGATGGGAGGGAGCCCCGGGGTTAATTCGTTTTCTTTACTTACTTCGTAAAATTATTCATCGTTAGATTGTTTTTTTAAAAAACAACAACCCTGCTCCCAAGTTAGTACAGCTAATACAGTGGACGCTCAGGTTGCGAACGTGATCCGTGCGGGAGGCACGTTCGCAACCCTCAGTGGCGCATTTGCGCATACACGAGTTGCGATACGGCGCTTCTGCGCATGCACAAAGTGCAATTTAGCGCTTCTACGTATGCGCGACCGCCGAAACCTGGAAGTAACCCATTCCGGTACTTCCGGGTTTTGGCGCATCCGTAACCTGAAAAAACGCAACCTGAAGCGTCTGTAACCCGAGGTATAACTGTACAGAGAAATGAACTCCAGACAAGTGGAAACTGAAATGGACAGATTCAAAGTTTCCTAGTTGTTGTGAACATTGAAAAGCATCGTAGAAGTCCTGCATCTATCACCTGGCTGACCTTCAATGAGTAAATTAAAAATGAAACAAAGGCTTTGGGTTTATTTTATTTTTTTAAGGGAGAATATAAGAGATGAATATTCAGGGAAAGGATGCAAATTAATAGATATGGCTATTGCCTTTTCAATCAGGCCTGTGTCTTTGCTGATGAATAGAGATGCCAGATCAGAGCACTTAGAAGCCCCTTGGGGAACCGCGTGACAGGAGGCCGAAGGGAGGAGCAGCGGCGGCGGCAGCAGCAGCAGCTGCGCATTAGTCTTCAGCGACATGCGGAGCGTCCAGCAGAACGCCGTGATTGACAGCATCGAAGGCAATCCATTGATCAGGAAGTCTTGGCGTGAGGCTTTGAACACGTCTCATTATCACTGTGCAAAATAAGATGCCCCGGCGGGAATTCTGAAGCTCAGGGCAGGAAGTTGAGTAATGGGACGGCGCCTGGGAAACATCTGCCTCTCCCAAAACACAGCACATTTGGAGTGCAGATTCCGTATCCGAGCCGAGAACTTTTGCAATGATTATAGCAATCACCAGAGAGCCTTTTAACATTTGTCCAGTTTCCTCCTTCCTGCACGCACCCCCTTTCTCCTCTGCTCTTATCCAGTGTGACCATAATACTAGGGCAATGAAGCTGAATGCTGGGAGATTCAGGAAAAGACATGGGCAAGTTTTTGCCCACATCGTTAAACTATGGAACTTGCTGCCACAAGGTGGACTGATGGTCACCAACCTGGATTCCTTTGAAAGGGGGATACAGTAGTTCAGGGAAGATAAGGTTCCTGGAGCTCACTGGGAAGCAGAATTTCCTGTTAAACACTCTGAGAACTGTAGCTCCGTGAAGGGACTGTTGTTGTTGTTTAGTCGTTTAATCATGTCCGACTCTTCGTGATCCCATGGACCAGAGCACGCCAGGCACTCCTGTCTTCCACTGCCTCCCGCAGTTTGGCCAAACTCATGCTGGTAGCTTCGAGAACACTATCCAACCACCTCGTCCTCTGTCGTCCCCTTCTCCTTGTGCCCTCCATCTTTCCCAACATCAGGGTCTTTTCCAGGGAGTCTTCTCTTCTCATGAGGTGGCCAAAGTATTGGAGCCTCAGCTTCAGGATCTGTCCTTCCAGTGAGCACTCAGGGCTGATTTCCTTCAAAATGGATAGGTTTGATCTTCTTGCAGGCCATGGGACTCTCAAGTCTCCTCCAGCACCATAATTCAAAAGAATCAATTCTTCAGCGATCAGCCTTCTTTATGGTCCAGCTCTCACTGCCATACATCACTACTGGGAAAACCATAGCTTGAACTATACAGACCTTTGTTGGCAAGGTGATGTCTCGGCCTTTTAAGATACTGTCAAGGTTTGTCATTGCTTTTCTCCAAAGAAGCAGGAATCTTTTAATTTCGTGACTGCAGTCACCATCTGTAGTGATCATGGAACCCAAGAAAATAAAATCTCTCACCGCCTCCATTTCTTCCCCTTCTATTTGCCAGGAGGTGATGGGCCCAGTGGCCATGATCTTAGTTTTTTTGATGTTGAGCTTCAGACCATATTTTGCGCTCTCCTCTTTCACCCTCATTCAAAGGTTCTTTAATTCCTCCTCACTTTCTGCCATCAAGGTTGTGTCACCTGCATATCTGAGGTTGTTGATATTTCTTCCGGCAATCTTAATTCCGGCTTGGGATTCATTCAGCCCAGCCCAAGGAGTCCCCTAACAACTCTCAGCTACAGTTCCCAGGATTTTGGGGAGGAAGCCATGACTGCTTATATGATGCTGCTTTAAATGCATTGTGTAGATGGGGCCTATGTTCTTGTATCACAGTTTAAATATGAAGCCCGGTTGTGTGGGAGGTTGCCTACTCTTGATGCAGTTATACACCCTCTGAAGGAGCAGGTATGCAGCTTGAGGGTCCTTTTGGATCCACTGCTGCCGCTTGAGGTTCAGGTGGCCTCTGTGGCACTGAGTACCATCCATCGGCTTCAGATGGTGTCCCAGCTGTGCTCCTATCTGGACAGGGATAGCCTAACTTCTGTTGTATATGCTCTGGTAACCTCTAGGTTAGAATACTGAGGTGCTTTATACATGGGGCTACCTATGAAGACAGTTTGGAAGCTGCTGGTGGTGCAGAATTCATCGGTCAGGTTGCTCACAGGGGCAAGATGGTAAAATACCAATCCTGGCCAACTGCATTGGCTGTTGAATAGTTCCTGGGCCCAATTCAAAGTGCTGGTTTTGGACTATAAAGCCTTAAACCAACATTTTTCCAACAAAAAAAAATGGGATGTCCCAATCCATAAGGATAATTTTACAATTTATACCCCACACATACTGACTGGGTTGCCCCAGCCACTCTGGGAAGCTTCAAACATACATAAAAATATAATGAAACATTAAACATGTATGTACCATGGGAAGGTTCTTCACACATCCCTCCCTCATTTCCATCAAGACAAACAAGGAGTCTTGTCAGAGTTGAAGACCAGGTGAAATATACTCGGAGCCAAGTGTGAATTTCATGCTCTTTATTCAGCTCGTAGTAGCAATGAATCAAACTTCCCCCAAAAAGTTTAGCTTTATATACATTATTTACACAATGGGCCCCACATGATTGGCTAATTCCAGGCTGCTCCTGCAGGCCAATCAGGTCGCTGATTCACTTCCACCTGGAGCTGGATTGGGTGGCTCCTGCGGACCAATCAGACTGCTGCATTCTGGATCCTATTGTTCTAGGATTCAGCTCAGTACATAACACCAGGCAAACAAACAAATGCTCAAGGAGGATGCAAATCAGGGCTGGTGAGGGATGTGGTTCAGGGGGACATGTGACCTGCAGAGAGTCCTGAGAGCCAATCAGAGAGGCCCATGGTTCACCATCCCTGCTCCACCTGAAATAGTAATGAATAAGGGACGTTATTTTTAAAAATTAGGAGAGCCGTTGTAAAAACACGTTTTAAAAATCTTTTCTGACTCCCCCTCCCTGCCTCCTCTTCCCATCATCCGCATATTCAGTTAATAAAGTTACCTGGAATATTGAATGCTGCCTGCAGGGTGTTCACTTGAGTCACTACCTCTCATTCTTAGTAATTTTCTTCACCCTAAGGGTAGCAGTTTAACATTGTGACCTGCTTCCCGCCTCCCCCCAAATGAAGCCTTTACATTTCTGTAAGCCTTTCAGAAGAAGCCCAGGACTGTGATTATGCCGGGGTAAAAATAGACTCGTAACCTCAGCGTTGAAAGAAAAAATAATAATCACATTTGTTATAATCTGGGTAGTTTGCGGAACAGGCAGGTGGATGGCTCAAACTTCCAGGAAGGTTGGAGGTAAACAGAGCAAAAGGTCAACTATGTATATAATTAGATGGTACTTAATACTTATTAATGCTTGAGCTGGTTGTTGTGTTTTGGCGTCTCCTGCCTGACAGTAACGGTTAGGTGACATTTGAAGCGAAGGTTCCTTGCCGATCTCCTATGCCCCGGGCGAATTCTTTTGTGAGTTAATGAGACTCCATTCAAAACAAAACCTTAACCACTGGGTGTGCAAGTGTCAGCTTAGAATGGGGTGCTGGGAACTGGAGGCACAAGGCACATCCCCCAACCACCTATTAACATTTTCATGCAAAGTTCTTTATGAATTACTTCAACCTGAATGATAATCTGAATATGAAGCTTCCACTGTGGAATGTAGAACACATCTGGCGCATCAGAGCAAGGGGGAATTTAGTTGCTGGCCAGTGCTGTAGGCAGCTTTTGCTGCACAGTTAAATCATGACTGTCACTCATTGCCTGCAGCCTTGAGAAACAGCAGAACAGACTGCTGAGGCTCTGGTCATTTCTGTGACCAGGGCAGCTGTCTACCAGCTCCATCTGGTACGCAGGCTGAGACCCTACCTGCCAGCAGACTGTCTTGCCAGAGTGGTGCATGCTCTAGTTATCTCCTGCTTGGACTACTGCAATGCGCTCTACGTGGAGCTACCTTTGAAGGTGACCCGGAAACTACAACTAATCCAGAATGCAGCAGCTAGACTGGTGACTGGGAGTGGCTGCCGAGACCATATAACACAAGTCCTGAAAGACCTACATTGGCTCCCAGTACATTTCTGAGCACA
The DNA here is from genome assembly GCA_034642415.1 of Podarcis siculus. Lineage (NCBI taxonomy): Eukaryota > Metazoa > Chordata > Lepidosauria > Squamata > Lacertidae > Podarcis > Podarcis siculus. The sequence continues at coordinate 8,708,003 of JAXCMG010000050.1, read as the reverse complement.
ATTCAAAGTGTTGGTGCTGACCTTTAAAGCCCTAACCAGCCTCAAAGGCCCAATAGACCTGAAGGAGCGTCTCCACTGCCCATTGTTCAGCCCAGACACTGAGGTCCAGCTCCTAGAGCCTTCTGGCGGTTCCCTCACTGTGAGAAGTGAGGTTACAGAGAACCAGGCTGAGGGCCTTCTTGTTATTGATGCCCTCCCTTCAAATGTCAAGGAAATAAACAACCACCTGACTTTTAGAAGACATCTGAAGGCAGCCCTGTTTAGGGAAGTTTTTTAAATGTTTGATGTTGTATTGTGTTTTTCATATTCTGTTGGAAGCCACCCAGAGTAGCTGGGGAAACCTAGCCAGATGGGTGGGGTAGAAATATTTTTAATATTTTAAATTTTTAATATTAATTTTTAATATTACAGTAGTACCTTGGTTTACAACCATAATCCATTCCGGAGGTCCATTTGTAAACCAAAACAGGTTGTAACCCAAGGCGTGCTTTCGCCAATGGGGCCTCCAAAAAAATTGTTCATAATACAAAAAAAGGTTGCAAACCGGGACACACACTTCCAGGTTTGACGTGTTTGTAATCCAAAACATATGCAAACCAAGACGTATGCAAACCAAGGTACCATTATCATCATCATCATCATCATTATTCATGATCATAGATCAAACTCGTCACCAGAATTAAGGGGTTCATGGAGGGAGGAGAAGGGAGAAGTCCCATTGCACAAAAGGAAGTCCTTGCTCTGATGGGACAGGGGAGCTGAATCCTGCCTCACATCACTTTGTGCTGCTTGGCCTGGCCTTCTGACCAGGCTGGGTCTGAAGAACAAAAAAAGAGCCTGGCTGCTGGAAAACACATTTAAAAAAACTTCCCTATACAGGATTGCCTTCAGACGGCTCAGGGGTTGGATAACTCCATACCCTCCAACATTTCTCCAATGAAAGGAAAGTGGGACATTCTGGGGTCAAATTAGAAACCAGGATGGTTTCTCTAAATCAGGGACGTCCCTGGAAAATGGGGACACTTGGAGGGTCTGATAACACTGAAGGCCTATCTAATCCAACTGGGAATCACAGGTGTGACAGAGCGCTGTTGCATGTTCAGCTTGCAGGCTTCTAAAAAACAAAGATCAACAGAGCCTGAGATCCACCAACCCAAGGCATAGGCAAACTCAGTCCTCCAGATGTTTTGGGACTTAAACTCCCATCATCCCTGACCACTGGTCCTGTTAGCTAGGGATGATGGGAGTTGTATTCTCAAAACATCTGGAGGGCCGAGTTTGCCTATGCCAGACCCACCCCAATATAGATAACAAATGGTGACCAACTCTTAACAATAATGTTTTAGTCATAATAATAGCAAATGGCAACTGGTTGTTGCTTCCAGACACTTCGGTCTCCGTTCCTCCTTCTCCCATCCACTCAACTCAGGAATCCTGAACAGAACAGGCCGCAAAAATCCAACACTTTATGATACAGGCAGTGGAAAGCAATCAGCCCACACTCTGGAAGAAGAGGCACAATTGAGAAAATAAGAGCAATACTTGTAGAAGGAGCTCATTAAAGTCTGTATCATTTCTAATGTGTTTCTCCATTCCCCCCCCCCCTATAAAATTATTCTTACAGAAAAGCAATTAGGTTTGGGAGCTTCTCTGTTGTGCTCCACCTGCATTAAGTCTTTCATTTCCTTCTCCGGGTTAAAGGAGCGTTCTTCTATTCTTCCTACTTCAAATGAAATACCCGCATAACGTGTTAATGGAGGTGGCTGCTTGCGAAGACTTTTCAAGTGCCCTTTGGCTCAGAGTAAGCGCTTATTGTGCCAAAGAAAACATAGGGAAGCTTGGGGGCCACATTCCCTTCTGGGAATCTTTTCAGGGGCCACATGCTGGGAGCAGGGCAGAGGCAAAAGTGAGCAGAACAAGGCATGCGGATTTAACCTTTGCATAGGATAGTTTTCTCACAGTCACAGAATAAGCATGATCAGAGTGCTGTTTTTGTCAGCGTCCTTCTGCCTCAGGAGACAATGGGGGAGTATGGCTTTGTGAGTGAGGTCAAGTTGTTGGAAGGTTGCAGCACCTGTTGTGGCTTTAGAGATAGTGATGTAGCATTCGTGGCAGGTGTCTAGGGTGGTCAGGTGTCTGGGGCACCCCGGGGGTGCACATGCCTGGGGGCAGGGCATGGAGCATGGAGGGTGAATGGTGTGGGATGTAGACATGGGCAAGTCAAGTACAACATTCCTAGAGTGAACATGTTTACACATAGGGAGGAATGTTTGTCCAGCCAGCAGGTAAACTTCCTGTTTCCTTCTGGGCTGGGACAGACTTCCTCTATATGTGACTAGAGGTGGGCGTGGCCTCACCTGTGCAGGTAACGACAAAAGCACAGGGCAGGGCAGCCATCTCTCTCCCTCTTTGACTACATGAATCAAAGAAGCAACATCTGCTTCTTATGGGATAGTTTCCAAGTGTATGTTACTTTTCTAAGTTAAGTCTGCCTTCTGGGATCCTATTGTTACTTTTCTAAGTTAAGTCTGCCTTCTGGGATCCTATTGTGAACAGAATGTGAGTAAACTCTTTTTATACTTTTATGGAAGACTGTCGTGTCTTATTATGAGGGAATAAGGGGAAAATACCAGAACAGTTGTTATAGAGGCTTTAGCGAGCCAGAGCAAACACACCCGCTGAGTTTAAAAAGGGGAATGTTACTCTGCTAAAATTGTGAACTTGTTAACACAAGTTGGAAAGGCTATAATCGAACAATATATCCTCTCCTGCATCCCTGAACATTCCCACAAATGGAGCCCAGGCGCATCTCAGGCCACCACCACCACCCTGTCACCAACTGAGGCCCTGCAGTGCTTTGCCCCTGCCTACCCACAGCCCTAGGTGAGCACAACAGGCATGCGCCCGAAGAGCACACTCACATTGCCTTCTAGCCCTGTGATGCTTTATGATGTTGCAGGGCTGCGTGAGGAGGCTGCAACAGGTATGTGCCCTGAATAGGAAAGGGTATTTGTCTGTTGCATCCTCCTCACGCAGCAACACAAAGCAGCATGAGGCTGGCAGAACCGCATGATGAGACACACACACACACACCCCTCTCGGCTTTGCTGATGTGGTCCAAATGAAAGCAGAGCAATACAGTTTTGGCACCAGCTTGGCTGCAGGAGTTGCCAAAAAGAGGTGTACAAGATGTTAGCATTCCTGCTCTATGATTGCAGTCATAGGATTGTTGCCTTTCACATGACGGTATATATTTTGACTCCACAGGGTGGGAAGTGACAGAGACAGGATGTTTGTGTTACTGTGTTCCGTGAAGTGGGACTATTGTCTTTTGTTCCTTTTCTCTTTGCTGTCTGATGCTAGAGAGAGAGAGAGAGCCATGTTGCAGTGCTCCATTTGTGTTTATATGTAAATAAAGTAGATTAGCCAAAATGCTGAGTTTCTGAGGTCTGTCACGTGCAGGTTGCGCAAACTCTGCAGATCCCTAAGTGTGCCAGTGTCAGATGGCATCGGTTATGTTCGGGCTGAAGAAAGCTTTTGAGGCTCCCAAACGATCGACCAGGAGGGAGGGAACATGCCAGTTGGGCATGTGTCTCTGCCAGGGTCCTACTCGAGTGTAGGCTGAACTCCTGACACAAGACGCCATCCAACTGTCTTAGGAACTCCAAATTGATTTGTGTAAGGTTTACTCATTCGCCTTTTCCTCTGCTGAAGATGTCCTCAAAGGCCACGAGTACCGATTTCCCCCCAGGGTTTACTCCTGAAGCCTTTCTCACAAATGACTAAAGTTGCAAAACAGTGGAGGTTTAGGATCAGAGCTTTCCTTCTCCTAGATGGGCTACCTTCCCAGTTTGGTGAGCCCCACCTGCCCCTCACTTCCCCCTACAGCACGTGCAAAAAGCACGTCTTGTCTGCTCAATCCCCTGGAGCCTATCTTCGCATGCAGGCAAATTCCCAAATTCACCAAAGATTAGAGACCCATTGGCTACCTTCACCTAGTTTAGCCAGCCATTCAAAGCCATTTCCAGGGTGTGGCCATTGTCACATGCTGAGAGCTTCTAGGAGCTGAGTGCAGGGAGGGGACTGAAGATGGACAAACCACCCCAGAAGGAGCATGACATGTCCCCCCCCCCAACAGAAATACTACCCCTCCCCTAACACTGAATTTGGGATTACATAAATCCATCTTGAAATCCCCATTCAGCCATGAAGCTGACTGGATGGTGAGGTTAAAATGGGCTAACTCCCATTTAACATACATCTTACAATGAAACAATAATAATGATTTGTTTTACTTATAGTTCAAGAAGTCCAGGTCTGAAATCAACCCACACTGTATGCACTGATTTCTAACCTTATACTGAGACAATTTATCTAAGTCTATGCTTAATCAACAAAGAAATTTAATGAACAGGAGTAAAAAAGTTAATTAATTGCAGGCATAGTTAAACACAGCCAGTTCTTTACTTCTTTGTCATAAAATCTATCTACTGTAAAACAAAAAGATGACTTTCTAACCCCTTTCTTTTCTTCTTCAGTTCAATGCTCATTTTTCTTTTTACGAAAAGCAGAAAACCAGACTTTTGGGGAGGTGGAATGGTACAATTATGTGTGCTGAGCACAAAAGAATCCTTCCATATATTTTTTAAAACCCTCTTTTCAGGAATCTTAGAATAATAGTATTTTAGAGTATCCATGACAAATGGTTATCGAACCTCTGCTTATAAACCTCCAAAGAAGGAGAGTCCACAACCTCTCGAGGAAGACTGTTCTGCTGCCAAACAGCTCTTACTGTCAGAAAGATCTTCCTGATGTTTTATTGGAATCTCCTTCCTTGTAACTCAAAGCCATTGGTTCAGGTCCTACCCTCCAGAGCAGGAGAAACCAAGCTTGCTCCATCTTCCTTTAAGATATTTGAAGATGGCTACCATATCTCCTCTCAGTCTCCCCATTCCCAGGCTAAACACCTCCAAGTCCTTCAACTGTTCCTCCTAAAGCTTAGTTTCCAGACCCTTGATCATCTTGGTCACCCTCCTCTGGACACGTTCCAGCTTGTCAATATCCTTCTTAAATTGTGATTCCCAGGACCAGACACAGTACTCCAAGTGTGGTCTGACCAAGGCAAAATAGAGCAGAACTCTTACGTCCCTTTATTATGACATTATACTTCTGTTGATGCAACCTAGAAGAGCATTGGCTCTCTTTTTTGCTGCTGCATCACACTACTGACATGTTAAGCTTGGGTCTACTAATTATTATTGTTATTGCTATTATTATTATTATTATATTTGTATACCATCCTTCATCTGAAAACCTGAAAACCACTGGGCAGTTTACATCATAAAAATACAAAATGAGAACACAGTACAGTCATACCTCATGTTACGTATGCTTCATGATACATTTTTTCAGGTTGCGTCCCACAGCGACCCGGAAGTACCAGAAAGGGTTACTTCCAGGTTTTGCTGCTCTTCACCGCTCGCGCATGCGCAGACATGCAAAATGACATCACGCGCATGCGCAGAAGTGGCAAATCGCGACCCGCGCGTGCGCGGATTCGCTGCTTCAGGTTGTGTTCTGCTCATATTGCGAACGGGCCTCCAGAACAGATCCCATTCGCAACCAGAGGTACCACTGTATATATAAGAAAAACAAAGACAAACAAATAGCCATCCCTCCCACAAACACATTTAAAAGGATATACTGTAGAGTGTTAATCAGACCAAGGCCTGGTTGAAGAGAAACATTTTGTGCCTGGCTCCTGAAGATATGTAACGAAGGTGAGCTGGTTCTCCATCCAGGTTTATTGGGCATGCAGTAAACACTATGATTTACTATAAATAAACATAATATTTGCCTGCTCTGTGTGAAAGCAGCACATAATTAAGCCAACACCAAAAACATAAAAGGAAAAAGTACTATGTACAGTGGTACCTCGCAAGACGAATGCCTCGCAAGACGAAAAACTCGCAAGACGAAAGAGTTTTCCGTTTTTTGAGTCGCTTCGCAAGACGAATTTCCCTATGGGCTTGCTTCGCAAGATGAAAACGTCTTGCGAGTTCTTGTGAGTTTGTTTCCTTTTTCTTAAAGCCGCTAAGTACCGTTAATAGCCGTGCTTCGCAAGACGAAAAATCCGCAAGATGAAGAAACTCGCAGAACGAATTAATTTCGCCTTGCGAGGCACCACTGTACATGAGTTACTTTGATGTTCATTGATAGTATTTCATGGATAGATAGATATGAAATCCTACATTGCTTTCTTCTTTGGGTAGAGTGGAAATCAGGCAATGATTTTGTCAGAGAGAGAGAGAAAATGGAACCTGGTCGGTCTGTTAAGAAACCCTGGAGTTCCACATTGCTTTGGATCTCCCAGAATGCTTTGCCCAGCTCTGATACATCGGTTGACTCTTGCCATCTTGCTGTACATGGAAGCAGGAATCATCAAGTAGAAATAACAGCTATTTCCTTAATTATAACTTAGGTGGGCACTCCCCCTGCTTTTTTGCTTTTTTTTTTTTTAACAGTCCAACATTTTGTGTGTATAACATTCTACTGTTGTCAGGGAATTAAAGCAGTAGGAAGTGTAACCTGAATTAATATGTAGGTTGGTTGACAAATAGTAAAAGGTTTTGATACGTGCCAGTTTGCTAATATGTAATCATCTGCATTTGGAGTTTGGTCAATAGACGAAAAAATAGCGAGCCAAAGATTAAATTACACTTTGCTTTTGAGCTGTGTTTAAAAGAAGAGGGACAACAGTTTGATAGCTTTTAAACATCCAGATAAGTGCCGTGTAACTTCTATGAGAGTCATTCCCCCTCCCTTTTTTTGTACAAAATGCGCAATTTCTAGGAATTATGTTTCATCTGCAAGAGAGAATTATAAGAAAGAGCACTATGATAGCATTTATTGATTCACAAATGTATATCTGACTTTCCCTCTCTGAAAAGGAGGGGCTCAAAACTGCTCAAGGCTCAAGCAACTTGCTGTAATAAGATTGGGGTTGGACTAAATTGGGTTTCTAATTTTCCTCCAAACCTATTATTTTATAGCTATAAAATGAGGGGTTTTGCCCCTCTAAATTCTTTGTTGAGTTAATAGCTCTAGTCAATATGTTAAGTATCTGCTTACACTTCTGGAACCTTCTGGAAGGTCAGCTGAAGGGGGCACCTTCTCACCACTTTCCTTCTTAATCTGCTCCTGCGGCTGGGGTATGTGCTGGGACACCCCCCCCCCCATGGAGATTGGGGTATGCATTTTTTTGATACTGAAATGTAATAAAATATGGAAAACTTAATAAAAATTATATTAAAAAAAGAAAGCGACCTCAAAGGTCATGCAGCACAACCCTATCTGCCAAGGTAGGACAGCCTCTCTGATAGGTTGCCATCTAGCATCTGTCTTCTGATCTCTCCTACTGCCACACAGCTCAGGCCATTCTTCCTTATGCTTAGCTGAAGTTCCTTTTATTGTCATTTGAACCTCTTGGCATGCATCTTACACTCCAGAACAAGAGAGAACAAAATTGCCCCATCTGATTGGTGCCATTGTGACCCTCTGATCATGATGGTTTGGCAACCTTGTCTTCCATCCTGGGGCATCTTCTCATTCTTTCTCATTCCTGGTACAGCTAAGCCCACCCAATCAGAGATTCCACAAGGAACTGAATGATATGAGGTTGCATAGCCAATTAGATATTGCTGCCTGATGATGTCCAGGAGGACCAGCGAAGTCCATTGGCAAGTCAGGGCATTGTAAATGAATAGGTCAACATTTTTAGGTGACCCCAAAGGCGAGTGTTTTTCTACACTGCCCAAAATGTTAGCAAAAAACAGTTTCGCTTTGACTCAACCCTGCTCTAAAGCACTGCCATGTGAAATACTTTGAATCACATAATTGTTGATAAGAATGGAGCATATGGCCAAATTTGGGCTTTTGCCATATTTAGAGAGCTGGGCAACTCTAATAAGCTGGAGTCAATCTTTGCCTATAGTCAGAGAAGAATGCTTAGATGATTACAAATTTGCTTGTGCGAGAAACCCAGTTCCACGCTATGATCTCAGAATAAGAGTTTGCCATTAGATGTGTGTCTCATGCGATTGAGTGCCATTGTTACTGACTGAACATCCCAGCTCAGGGAAAGCATAAAACAAGGAGCAGTGTACATTTCTCTTAATCCCCCTCTGATTGCAAAGACAAGATACGCTTAAAATTCTTATTGAACATGAGACTCAGAATGGTACTGAGTGCAGAATAAACAGATTGCATGAGAGGCTGTCTTAAAAAAAAAAGGCACTATTTTTCTGAAGTATTTGAGAGGTGATCTGTAGAATTCTAAGACATCTTCCATTGTGTGGTGTCTTTTCCGCAAAGAATTCCAAAAGGCTTCTTGCACCTGATTTTTTTTAAAAAATGCACGTGTGCTCTGATAAACAGCAGGCAGCATCTCTATAGATAGGTAAGGTGTGAGGCAAGAATCCTCAAGGATGTCAGGGTGAAGGAAGCCTAAACGCAGAGGAAATTGAAACTCAGACAATCAGACTGTGTTGTTAGAGATGGCAGCTTGAAGGACAAAGTGGCTTTCAGCATCCTGGAGAAATTATCTGGAGAACACCATCTTTCTTTTTTATGATTACGGTAAGAGCTAGTCGACAGGGGACCAGACTACCTCGGAAGATGGTGGGCTCTCCTTCATCAGAGGCCTTTAAGCAGAGGTTGGATGCCATCTCTCAGAGATGCTTTAGTCGAGATTCAGGCATTGCAGGGAGATGGACTAGTCAACCCTCAGGGTCCCTTCCAACTCTGCAGTTCTATGATTCCATGCTACAGTATTTTATTTTATTTTTAATTTTTATTTATACTCTGTGCCTTCCCCACTACCAACCAATTTGGAGCCTACAATGGTCAGGTGAGGATTTGTTGGTGGTGCCACCACCCAGGGCTGATTGGCTGGTGGTGATCCTGTTAGTATTTCATGCCTCCGATGCTGCAGATGCGATTGGTGTATATCACATGCCTGACTGGGAAGAGTGTGGGAATGGAAGACAGTTGTCTCTTTTTTTTATGGCAAACTGCCACATGCAGCGCCTTAATTGGATGTGTCTGGAGTCTTGGAAGCTTGACTACCCTACGTTCTCCTACAAATGGACCTTGAGCTTGTTTGGAGGTTCTAGCAGGGGAGCGCAGCTATGGTATACCCTTGACCGAAGAACGGTACACTCCTTCTGTTAAGTTGTGGGTGAACATATCAGACAACACAGCGATTCTTCAAACAGCTCTTGTTTATTCACAGGCCAGGACAGAACTGAACTGAAGGGTTCAGTCAGCCTGCTTATATAGAGCTCCAGTACAATGTTACTGTAACAACTTTCTAAAACTATCCAATCACTGAACGTCACTTTCGATCCCTTATTTGCATAAGTATCTACAATATCCCCCTGCTGGCCCAGGGTGAGAACTTCAGTACATAACACCTTCTATCTGGGATGGTCGTCCTCTTCCACCGAGCGAGCGTGCAGCTTTGGGACACACATGGAGTGGTGAGGGAGGAAGGGGACACCCGCCTAGCCAGCCGAATCAACCCTGGGGATCAATGGGGTGACAGATGTCGCAGCCAGATCGTCCTCAAATCGAGGGAAGGGAAGACAGTCTTATCTCTTCCGCTGTATGTACTATTGTACTGTACTTTTGCTTTTACTTGTTTCCATTTCCCTCTCGGAGCTGGAGAGAGAAGACGCTATGCTTCCTTTGTCTGTACATAGTGTGTAAATAAATACATAGATTAGTTCTACAGTGTCTCACGCTTCTTGCTGTGTTTTGCTAGAAGATTAGTGTGCATATATCATTTGATATATGTCGCTGAAGTGCACTGAAGAAGGGAACTGCCTTTTCCAGAGCTGCGCATACCGGAGGACACTCAGAGTTCAGGACTGAAGGGGCATCCCCAGGGCATTTCCCAACAAATCCACAACAGGGTCTTTTTAGTGGGGGCTCCCCAGTTGTAGAATGTGTGATGTGCACCTGTCTCCATCATTATTAGCTTTCAGGAGAAATTTGATAACATACCTTAAAATATATATGTAAATTTCAATAAAAAGAAGAAAAATAAGTTAATACAACATTTTCCAATTAACAGTCAATTAACATTGGAGTTCTTTCCCCGCCCCATGATTTCCCCAAATTTTCAGATATTGCTGCATATTATAGTTATTCTGTAACTTATCTCCACCACAATTTTCTCAGATACAATTTTACTGTTCTTATTCAAAGCCTACTTGCATTCTAACACATTCATAATAGTTTTTAAAATAATCGGTGAACATTTCCCCCTCCTCCTTAAAGTCTGCCTCATCCTGATATCCCGATCTCTAATTATACTTGTTAAACTTGTCTGTTTGGCATATTCCATCAATTTCCGCTGCCAATCCTCTTTAGTAGGTACCACCACATCTCACCATTTATGTGCATATATTATTCTTGCTGTGGTTGTTGCATGTAAAAAATAAATTTATCTGCTTTATTGGTACCATTCCTGTTTCCCCAGGCATTTGTTGGCTGAAGTTACTGGAAGTTATTGGTGTTACTGGAAACCTCAAGTTCATCAAATGGAAGAATGTTTTTAACTATAACTGGTTTTAGAATGTTTTTAATTGCAATTGCTTTCAGGATGTTTAAACTTTTGAAGGTTTTTGCTTCATTTTGTACAATCCTTGGGGCACCTTGAGGAAGAAGGGCGGGACATAGATTCAATAAATTATAATAATAATAAATAATAATCCAGCAATCTGGTTGATGGAGGAGGCCCAATCATAGTTCCCATCTGCAGTCCCAGAGCAGCCATTTATATCCAACCATTCAAAGTGGGGACTTTCAAAGCTAGCATGTAGCATCCTCTCATTTTCTGATGTTGGCTCATCTTGAAAGCAGTGGGCGGGGTCTGCAACAGGCCAGCCAAAGGCTCCTCCTGGTTTGTTTCAACTCTAAAGTGCCCCCAAAGGAGCATGAAACACAGAGGCTCTGCTAGGCTTGTTTACAGGAAATCCCAAGTTCCAGAAGTAGGTCATCAATGCAAAAAATGTTTGCCGACAGCCGCACTTGGTCTGCACTCAGCTCTCATACAGAGCTGTTCAGGATCTAGCATAAGAGCCTGTAATACACAAGGCATAACGGTTTGCAATCATGTACTGCTAAGAGAACCACTTCCAAATTCAGATGTTATTTTCCTCTGTTTTTGTCGCAAGTGTGGCTCTGGACAGGAAATGACTGTAGACACAAACCTTTTTAATGTGCCAGTGCTCAGAAGTGAGTCAGGGGACAGGTTTGCGGGTGGCTCAAAAATTGCTTTTGGATCGCTCACCTCTGCATGATGTCACATTGCATATCTATGGGAGGAGTAGCTAATGCGGCAGAGGACAGGATCAGAATTCAAAATGACCTTAACAGATTGGAGAACTGGGCCCAAGCTAACAAAATGAATTTCAAGTTACAGGTAGGTAGCCGTGTTGGTCTGCTGTAGTCGAAACAAAATTTAAAAAATCCTTCCAGTAGCACCTTAAAAAGGTAAAGGGACCCCTGACCGTTAGGTCCAGTCATGACCAACTCTGGGGTTGCCGCGCTCATCTTGCTTTATTGGCCGAGGGAGCCGGCGTACAGCTTCTGGGTCATGTGGCCAGCATGACTAAGCCGCTTCTGGTGAACCAGAGCAGCGCATGGAAACACCGTTTACCTTCCCGCTGGAGCGGTACCTATTTATCTACTTGCACTTTGATGTGCTTTCGAACTGCTAGGTTGGCAGGAGCAGGGACCAAGCAACAGGAGCTCACCCTGTCGCGGGGATTCGAACCGCCAACCTTCTGATCAGCTAGTTCTAGGCTCTATGGTTTAACCCACAGCGCCACCCGCGTCCCTTGTAGTAGCACCTTAGAGACCACCTAAGTTTGTTATTGATATGAGCTTTCATATGCATAACAAACTTAGTTGGTCTCTAAAATGAATTTCAATAGGGACAAATGTATGGTTCTGCACTTAGGCAGGAAAAAACAAATGCACAAATATAAGATGGGGAATACCTTGCTTACTGCAGTACATGTGAAAAGGATCTAGGGGTCTTGGTAGACCACAAATTTAACATGAGTCAACAGTGTGATGCAGCAGCCCAAAAAGCTAATGCTATTCTAGGCTGAATCAACAGCAGTACAGTGGTACCTCGGGTTAAGTACTTAATTCGTTCTGGAGGTCCGTTCTTAACCTGAAACTGTTCTTAACCTGAAGCACCACTTTAGCTAATGGAGCCTCCAGCTGCCACTGCGCCACTGGCACATGATTTCTGTTCTCATCCTGAAGCAAAGTTCTTAACCTGAGGTACTATTTCTGGGTTAGCGGAGTCTGTAACCTGAAGCATCTGTAACCTGAAGAGTATGTAACCCGAGGTACCACTGTATAGTGTCCAGATCAAGGGAAGTAATAGTACCACTCTATTCCGCCTTGGTCAGACCACACCTGGAATACTGTGTCCAGTTCTGGGCAACACAATTTAAGGAGGATATTGACAAGCTGGAAGGTGTGCAGAGGAGGGCGGCCAATATGATCAAGGGTCAGGAAACCAAGCCTTATGAGGAATGGTTGAAGGAACTGGGTATGTTTAGCCTGGAAAAGAGGAGACTGAGAGTAAATATGATACCGTAACTATCTTCAAATATCTGAAGGGCCACCATATGGAGGATGGACCAAGCTTGTTTTCTCCTGCTCTGGAAGCTAGGACCAAATCATATGACATCAGACATGGAGATCTATTCTAATCTAAGCACTAAGTTCCAAGATAAGGAATCTCATAATATCTAATAAGTTTAGTGCTCAGCAGTACAGCACAAAGACTGGAGATTAGTTGATATCTGAACTTAGTGCTCTGGTGCTTTTTGCTAAGATAGGAGATGAGCCTTTGCCTGCTCTTTGACAATAAACTGGGTTGCTGTACCCACAAAAGTTTTTTTTTTAGTGGAAGTACTTTATGCTTTCAATATGTTTTTTTTTTATTTCTCCATGTTCTTGCAGATCACCAAGAGGCAGGAATCCCCCATTTCCAAACAACATGCAAGTGATCCGCGATCCGACGATTTCCCCGGTTGCTGTTGTCATTCTGCAGAAAGCAACAAGCCTTCTTCTTTTCAATGTGCTAATGCAAAGTGGTGCTTGTTTTGTTTCCCTTTCATGTTGGCAACACTCCAGAAAGTCATCTCAGGATTGATGGAATACATAAATTCACATTTAATTTCATTAGGCAATGAGCCAAAATCTGATAATTGAAAGTGGCTAATCAGAGAAGATAAACTTCACCCCACAAAAGACCTCGGAAGGATCTGTTTAATGTCTAAACGACCAATGGCTCTGGTTTCAGTCTACTTTGGAAGGATGTGCCCTCTTTTCACAGCATATTACTGGAGAGTGAGGGGGGATAGATTTTGCAGGTTGGAATGGCAGAAGGAGGTATGGGGTGGGATTCAAGGAATGAGTCTCATCAATGAAAGCCCTGTGTAAGAATTTTTGCTTCTGCAGTGGAGTCCCCCCCCCTTCTTATCCCCCTGAGCACCCCCAAAAATTAGCTCGAGGGAAATCAGGAGAACCCCTGGAACAGTACAGGGGAATTATCGTACATCTTGCTAGCCAAAATGCTAGCTTGCTAGCTTGCACTGAGTTATAACCAGAACAGCGTATTGAATTCTTTTGCTGAGGGCTCCTCAATGAGCAAAAATATCCTGTCAAATTTATTGATTTAAGATGCTTATCAGCCACTTTATATTTTAAAAATCTCAAAGTGTGGGATAGAAAGTAATCAAAACCATGCAAAGATAATAAGATCACAAACATGTACCATAAAAGACGATTCTAAGAATTACACAGTGATAAGAATGCACAGCCAGTATATCAACACTCTGGAGATACACTCGGGTAAATAAGAATCATAGAATGGTAGAATGGTAGAGTTGGAAGGGACCAAAGGGTCATCCAGTCCAACCCACTGCAACTCCGATTCAAGCATGTGCAGAAAATGTAAACCAGTTGGTGCAGGTCTGATTTCTGGAGGAACAATGTTCCACATAGCAAGAGCTGTAACCTGGCCACAAAATACCTTTTTTTTTTTAATGCAACAAAGAAATGTTAGAATCTGCCACTGTGTGATACTTTGGGTTGCATCCAATGTTAGTCATACTGAGAGCTGACCCACTGAAATTAAAAGGTATGCCTGAGTATAAATAACAATTATTACAACCTTCTTCCGGTGTTCTACGAACGGCTTTTTAATTTGGACTGCTTCCTCCCTCATTTAGCAAGAGCAGCTGCAGCAGCAACTTTGAAAGCAGAAGCCTTATACTTTTATACTTCCCATACTACCAATCCAACAGGAAGCCAGCCACTGCTGCTCAGGGACAGTGTCAGGTCTGAGAGGACCCTGGGAATAGTGTCCTGCAGGGCGAATGTGCCTTTTCACCCTTTGCGCCAACTGGAGCCCCTCAGAGTGAAAGGAAGCAAGTCGGCCACTGCGGATTGGCTCCTGGGGTCCCTCTGGAAAAGGGGTGCGGGAAGAACGCTGAAGAGGAGTTGTACTGAGATCCAGCGCCAAGGGCCTTCTGGCGGTTCCCTCATGGCGAGAAGTGAGGTTACAGGGAACCAGACAGAGGGCCTTCTCGGTAGTGGCACCCGCCCTGTGGAACGCCCTCCCATCAGATGTCAAGGAAATAAGCAGCTATCTTCTTTTTAAAAGACATCTGAAGGCAGCCCTGTTTAGGGAAGTTTTTAATATTTAATGCTGTATTGTTTTTAACACTCGATTGGGAGCCGCCCAGAGTGGCTGGGGAAACTCAGCCAGATGGGCGGGGTATAAATAATAAAAAATTATTATTATTATTATTATTATTATTATTATTATTATTATTATTATTATTATTATTATTTTATGTAGGCTACAAAGCTAAGGAACAGTTTAGGAATAGTGAGAAGACACTATTCCATTTCAGGAGAACATTGTGCACATTCGATTACATGCAATAGAACGTCAGGGAAATCACAGCTTAAGTCACTCTGAAAGGAGATACCAGAGAACTCCAAATCATTTGGACAGAAAATGGTAGATCTAGCTCAGGCTTCCTCAAACTCAGCCCTCCAGATGGATGTTTTTGGCCTACAACTCCCATGATCCCTAGCTAGCAGGACCAGTGGTCAGGGATGATGGGAATTGTAGTCTCAAAACATCTGGAGGGCCGAGTTTGAGGAAGCCTGATCTAGCTGAAAGACAGAGCTTTTTCTTTTCTTTTCCTTCCAGCTGGAACTCACCAGAACTCAGTTCTGGCATTTCTCAGGTGTTTTTCTGGCCAGTGTTTTTTTCGGGGGGGGGGGGGAGGGAGGGACTCACCACAAAATTAATTTATTTATTTATTGTGGGCCCAGTTGCAGGGAGAGAGAGAGAGAGAGAGAGAGAGAGAGAGAGAGAGAGAGAGAGAG
>JAXCMG010000050.1:8633724-8674215 GCA_034642415.1 Podarcis siculus | reverse complement strand
TGACTCTGATGATACTAGTTTGCAGAAATGGCACACACTATATATATATATATATATATATATATATATATATATATATATATATATATAGTGTGTGCCATTTCTGCAAACTAGTATCATCAGAGTCACAAAGGAGAATGTGGTTTAGCCTGCATTTGAATGTGACCTAAAATTAATTTGGATGAATGAGGAATTCTCCCATTGTCAATATTTAAGTTTGGCCTTAATCCACATCTTAAAAGCACATACCCTTTTCTAGTTGCCAAGGGATCTGGGATTTCAACTGGGAACCACATCTAGAAACTAGCCTGGGAAGCTACTGTCGAGAAGGTGCCTTACAAACACTGAAGAGTATATTGAATGTTGTGTTGTTAAGGACTGGAAGCTGCTCTCCAGGAATTCAGGCAGGGTTCCCTTCCAGTCTTACCTGGAAATGCCAGGAATGGAAAATGGAACAAAGCAGATGCTCTCCTACTGAGCTGTGACCCTCTCCTTACAAAGCTCTGGCAGATCCAAGGCAAAAACACACACTGCTGTGTGCAAAATTTACAAAACACTGATCCCATCTCCTCTTGCCTTGTAAGCTTTGCTGACTCCTGACTCCTCCAGATGACAAGAATGACTGCCAGCATATAATACCTTGCTTGTGGGATTTGCACGGGGGCAGCCATTCTGCTAAGAGGCTAAGTTCAAGGGGGTGGTACTAACAATGCTCAGGTCCAGCTCAGGTCCAAGATACTAGAAACAACACCTTAATCCCTTATATAGCGAGCAGGTCACTGCAGTCTGTAGTAGAGTTCTTCTAAGGTTTCCAAAGAGATCAGATGTCCGACCACCTGTCTCCTTGATCCTTGCCCATCCTGGCTCATAAAAGAGAGCTGGGAAGGGCTGGGCGATGGGCTCTGCAGGGTGCTGAATCCTTCCCTCTGTGATGGAGTCTTCCCAGACCCGCTGAAAGAGGTGGTTATTAAACTGCTTCTTAAAAAAACATATTTAGACCCGGCCAATATGGCCAACTGTTGCCCAGTCTCAAATCTTCCATTCTTGGGCAAGGTGATTGAGCGCATGGTTGCTGAACAACTCCAGGCATGCCTGGAGGATGCGGACCATTTGGATCCCTTCCAATTGGGATTCGGGCCTCATCATGGCACTGAAACTGCCTTGGTCACACTGGTTGATGATCTCCAGCAGGCTAGGGATAAAGGTGAAAGCTGTTTCCCCAGTTCTGCTGGATCTCTCAGCGGCCTTTGATACCATCAACCATGATATCCTTCTGGACCGTCTAGAGGAGCTGAGAGCTGGGGGCACTGCTATGCAGTGGTTCCGCTCCTTCCTCTTGGGCCATGTCCAGAAAGTGGTGTTGGGGGATGAGTGTTCAGACCCCTGGGCTCTCATTTCAGATGTCTTCTAAAAGTCAGATAGTTGTTTATTTCTTTGACATCTGATGGGAGGGCGTTCCACAGGGCAGGCACCGCTACCGAGAAGGCCCTCTGTCTGGTTCCCTGTAACCTTACTTATCGCAGTGAGGAAACTGCCAGAAGGCCATTGGCACAGGACCTCAGTGTCCAGGCTGAACTATAGGGGTGGAGACCCTCCTTCAGGTATACTGGACCGAGGCCGTTTAGGGCTTTAAAGGTCAGCACCAACACTTTGAATTGTGCTTGGAAAAGTACTATGAGCCAATGTAGGTTTTTCAGGACCGATGTTATATGGTCTCGGCGGCCACTCCCAGTCACCAGTCTAGCTGCTGCATTCTGGATTAGGTCATCCGCATACTGATGAACACCCAGCCCAAACCCCCTGATGATCTCTCCCACAGTGCTCTTGAATGATGCAACATATGGTTGGTGGTGGGGAGCAAAATGGCCAGGAAGCAGCCTCTAAGCCAGAGCTTTCCAAACTGTGTGTCCTGACACATTAGTGTGTCGGCTGCAGTGTGTGGGTGTGTCACGCTAACACTCCTCGTATTCCTCCCAGGGCTGGAAAGGGGTTAGTTTAACCCCCAGTTTGCTAATAAAATGGAATTACTGTGTTGTGAAATGATGCATGTCTAAAAGGTGTGTCACCAACATGACAAGTTTGGAAAGCTGTGTTGTAAGGACACCTCCACTCTCACAGCCTGCTCACCTTCAAAAGGCATGACTGATTGACAATGGGGTACTAATGTTCTCTGCTGCATCCCTTTTGGAACAAATGAAAATCGAACCAAATAGGCCCCATTCAGTCCCAGTTTTCATTCATTCCAAAATGAGTGCACATGCAGAGTAGCAGTTTTCTCTGCTAATAACACAAGCCTCAGTCCTTTTCACCACTGCCAACTTGGCACAAAAAATAAAGCAAACTGATACTTTGCCAAATGTAGAAGTTGCAAGGTAAAAGATAACTGTGCAAAACGTGGGGAGCATCCCTCCACTTGGGAATATAAACCTGGATTGGTTAGGGTTTTGCTCCCACCCCAGTATCCCCTATGCCCTGCTCCTTGAAATGTTTGTCCTTGCCTTAATTCTTGCAAACTCATCTTTCAGCACTTTAACAAATTACGGGTATTGTTATTGCCATTGAAAAATAAAAGGGGAATGAATATTTTAATGTTCCTCTTTCCTTTTGTTTTCTTTCCCCCCTCTCATTTGTACAGGCCTTGTGACTAATCCCATTTTAAACATGAATATATAATGGACCCAGCAGATGTTATGTCTGGTGTAAAGCATTTGGTTAGCAAAACATCGCGGTTTAAAAACATACTTACGAAAAAGCCGAGCTTTGGGTATCACTGTTACTACAAAATAGCCACCCTTCGGGAATGATTGCAGCCTTTCTTACTGTTAGCCATTGTAAATTGGTGCATGAATTTTATTTCTGTGAAAAGGGGTGATTAATGGCGCTGGCTTCAGTCGCGAACGACATCGATTGGAACAAAGCAAACTTGCCTGCCACAAACGCACCTTAATCCTGACCTCCGGCACCTGTGCAATTACTACACACTGTCTCCTTGGTGCCGGATCTGCCAAAAGTGTGGAATTGTGCCCAAAAGGGGATGATTGACAAACACATTTACAAGTACATTTGCGTTTCGACATTTCAGCTCCCCTTTCCCTCGCTCTGAAAGGCTACGCGTTCTCCTTCCATAGCAGAAAATGACACATTTCTTGCTATATAATAATTTTGCAAGGAAAAAAGTTGTCGTGCTGCAGTGTGACAGCAGCAGGCAGGCCTGTAGCACAGCTGAGCAGGCCAGCAGAGCGAGCAAATGAATGGGTAGACGGGTGGCCTTCCTGTGTTCCCAATGTCACCACTGCAGCCACTTCCTGCCTGCCTGCCTGCTTGCTCGCTTGCAGGCACGCACTACCGGGGGCAAGCGTGGGATCTGAGCAAGCAAGCAGCCTGGGCAAGCCTTCATGCACTACCATTGTTGCTGGCACCACCATGAGCTGAACTCTTTCCACACTTAATTTGCTCCCACCAGGAGGATGCACTTCCAAATGCCCACTTCTATCAGCTGGCGTGGGACCAAGGGGAGAAAGGTTCTTTTACTTTATTTATTTATACGGCTATTAGCCCATAAAGTATGTACGAACATAAAATCACAGGGGCATAAAGGCCAATACATCTAACAACAGAAGGTGAACACCACGATGCAAGGGTGGGTCATTGAACAGTGACAAATAACAGCTTGGGGCCAGGAAAGATCCAAGGGACGGTTCACAGAAAAAGGAGAACTGGAGACGAGATCCGTCATGCACTCTCATCATAACTGTCCGATTAGTTTTTGTTGTTGTTGTTGTTTTTGGGTGGTTTTTGTGTGTGAGATACCCGCATTCAGGAATCTCGCCACCTGCAGAGTTACAGAAGGATCTGTATCCTGCAAAAGCAGTGCGGCATGCGACTCAACAGGCCTGCCAACCAAGCACAGTAAAGCAGGACCCAGGAATTTAGTCCTGGCTATGCTATGTAAGGGACAGTTGAACATTATATGTGGAAGAGATTCAACTGTTTTCCTGTCACACTCGCATAGCGGAGACACCAAACCCTTGGAAAATCTGTGGCTCAGCAGGTTCGATGGAAAAACATTGAACCTTGCACGAATAAATGCAAGTCGGTGTGGTACAGGTGAAAGAGATGACATGTATGATGGAAGGCCAAATGGTGGGGTTATTCCGTGATACCTGGGGGAGCAGACACCCCCACCCCTGGAGAGGTTGTGTTGATTTTCAATGTCTGCTAATCTTTGCTCGATAAGGCTTTTGGCTGAGCGTAGGTTCATCTTTAAGGAGTCCGCTGGGGAAATTCCGATGCTCAGAAGTTTGGCATGGAGAAAGGTTCTCTCCTGTTCATACTCCTCATCTCTGTGAGTGACAGAGACAGTGACAGGGGGGGATCTTGGGACTGGGGCAAATTGTTGAGGGAGGAAAGAGTTTTGGGTGAACTGTGGGAAAGTAGGCAAGGCTTGGGGGTTAAATGAGTTTTATGGGGATGTGAGGGGATGGGGGTAAGTGGGTGAGAGGTTTGTTTTGGTTGGTGTCAGAAGCCAGCCAGCAATAGATCACACCGAGTAAGTGACATTAACTCTTTGTTCAAAGAATAAGACTCAGGGGAGCCAGGCCTAATGGGCACAGCAACTCTTCTCAGTAGGTCTTGCCCCTCTGAGGCTGTTGTGGAGATTGAAAGTCCCAGCCTTCCCAAAGCTGCCTAAGCAAGTTTCCTGTTCTCCAGATTGGCTCTCTCTCCCCCCCCCCCCCAGGGTGGCCAAGCATCCATTCTTGGCAGAGGACAGCCCTCTATTTCAAGAGGTCTCAGAAGACACCCTCTACTTGGAGGAGCCCTCGATTTGAAGGGTATGTTTGACCCAAGTCTAGTCAAAAGGCAAATCTTAAAAAAATGTAGTATAAACACCAATTGGGAAACACTGGCCTGCGAGCACTCCAATTGGAGAACAGCATTTACCAAAGGTGTCATGGGCTTTGAAGACACTCGAACTCAAGACGAAAGGGAGAAACATGCTAAGAGGAAGGCACGCTTGGCAAATCCTCACAGTGATAAATTGCCACCCGGAAACCAATGTCCCCACTGTGGAAGGACGTGTGGATCCAGAATTGGCCTCCACAGTCACTTACGGACTCACTGTTAAAACCGTGTTTATGGAAGACAATCTTACTCAGCTACGAGTGATCACCAAAGAAGAAGACGTCAGTGAGCTGGTCCCAAGCTGTCAAGGGCTTTCTGTGCTAGAGTTCCAGGGGAAGAGGGACTGCCTATTAAAACATTTTGGAAATTGCAGCTCTGGGGTGGGAATAGGGGCCTCATCCTATCTATTCTTAGCACCAAAGAACAAGCTACAGCCCCCAGTGATACCTCCTGGGAAGCCATGACTATTTAAAATGGCATGCTGCTGCTTTAAATGTATAATTGTTATTCTTTTTAACTTCTGCAAACTTTGAGGATTCCCGAAGCCTGCTGGTTCTTCCCTCTTGTGGGCAGGTGTTGCTGTTTTGGCTTCATAAGCATCATCACTTACAGCCTGGGCATAAGAAATGAAAGAAACAATCCCCAATGCAATCTCTCTGTTCCCCCATACCACCACATTTTGTTCATAAGAGCTTCTTCACCCAAACCATGGAGCCTGCCAATTCCTAGCTTGTCTATAACATTAGCGGGATTTGAGAGCGATCCAAAGTTACTAGACCATTGCGGACTTTCTCTACTTCGTGCAAACAAATGTAGGCATGATTACATCACCCGATGCTTGTGCTCAGTCCGGTGAAATGAGAGGAGGCAGCAGACCCCAAGTGCTGGCTGGATTGCTCCTTTTTTAAACACGAAATCCTTCTGTTTCCAGCTCAAAAACACAGGAACTAAGTAAACATTCACTTTTCTCTTTGGGAGCTGACCTTTAGTATTAAGTAGAGGTCAGCCGAATGGCATCATGCATATTTGAATGGTTATACAGGACTTACTTTACACTGAGTTTCCCCAGGGTAATTATTTCCTATCAGAGCCAGGGAAGTTTAATATCTGTATGCAATATGTATTTACACTTCATGCCAATGCATTAAATAAAATTCTATCACATTCTGTCTTTGTCTTTGTCTCCCCCCCACACACCCTCTCTTTTCCCCTTTCAAAGGCATATTGTACATGATCAGCTTGCAAATTCCTAAAAGAGGTGGAAAAGGCTTCCAGTAGCATTGAAGCAGTTGCGCGGGGGGGGGGGGATAATAGCCGTGGGGTAAGGAAATGGCAAAATATGCAGCTAGAAAGGTGCATCACAAAGAAGGCAGGGGGTTGAGAGGTAGCTTAGAATGACACACAATCATCATATGAAAGCTGAGCCTAACACTGATAAATTTTTGGAATAATAATAATAATAATAATAATAATAATAATAATAATAATTTGAACTTATTAGACACTTGTTCCAGAAGGTCTCCAATTGACTTACAACACACTTAAGAGCTTAAGCTCAAGTAAAAATAATCCTTTCAGTGAAATTTCATGGACCTCATCTTGTTTGTGACATTTTTTCATAGGCTTGGTGACTCTCTCCATTATGAGTTTGTATCGTGAGTGTTAATCTATTGAGGATTGTGGGACCGTTTATTGTAAAGGGTTCAACTGGGCAACCATTCAGTTTGACAGTGCTGTGACTCTTATGAATAAGAATGAACCCATGCCATGAGACAGCAGCTCACAGAGAAAACATCTAGAGGCCAGGGCTACTTACCTTCTCTGTTTGTTTTAGAGATCTAGATCCATATCTTGTACAAAGTGGCAATTCTTTCGTTCTTTTTTTTTCTGAGATGGTTTCTTTGCCCTTGCTCGTGTTTATTCAGAGTGCTTGAAAGGAGACGTTGTAATAGCTCCAGCCGGCCTCACTGTGCACGAAGCTTCTCTGTGATTAATGGACATTTTAATAAATGATGAATCAATTACTATAGATTGTCAACAGCCTGCCTGTTTCCATGGTTTAAAATTAGTTATAGCATCTACGACTGATCGGTTTAACCATGTATGACAAACACCACTCATTCTTTGATGTGTTTAATGCGTCTAGCGCTAATTATATTTGAGCTGAATTTTCAAGGCAAAAGTTCGGAACGGTTCGCGTCCGGGGCTTCTTGGCCTCTTTTGGTTTAGATGTTCTGTAAACATTGAGACTGAAGTCCTCATAAGCATTTATCCAAATCAGATAGGTCAACTAACTGGATGAAAGTGAAGAATGATTAAGCAGCCACCCCAAAAATGAGAAGGAGAGGGGAATAGCTCAAATAATAATAATAATATTGTTTATACCCTGCCCATCTGGCTGGGTTTCCCCAGCCACTGAACTTTTAATCCTAAAGAATGGCACTGCCATTAAAAAATAAATAGACACAGACTGGCTGATAGAAGCACATGGCCAGGTCATGTGATGTGGCATCACAACAAAATGAAGCCAGGTAAATGCTGTGTGCAGACGTTCAATCTTTAGAGCAATGAAAACTATATTTCTCCTTTGCTGAAACAGTGTTGCACTAGCATGGTAAGCATGATATCTATGAAAGGGAGTGTCCTCTTTCCATATGAATCTACCCTGAGATCATCCTCTGAGGCCTTTCTTTGTGTGCCTCCTCCAAGAGAGGTCCAGAGGGTGGCAATGTGAGAACAGGGCCTTCTCTGCAGTGGCTCCCCATCTGTGGAATACTCTCCCCAGGGAAGTTCGCCAGGTGCCTTCATTATACAGCATTAGGCATCAGCCAAAAACATTCTTTTTTAACCAGGCCTTTGGTTGACCTGATCTACATCCTATACCCTTTTAAAATCTGGCTCTTTGGGGGGTGGGGTATTATTGGGTTATTGGTTTTATTTTTATTTTATATATTGTGATCTTTTTTGTGAACCACCCTGAGACCTGCAAGTTATAGGTTGGTATATGAATATGAATATGATTATGATTACGAATATGATCTCCATCCATGCATTGATATAAATGTCCAGGGTGCCATGATGCCATGCAAGCAAGCCCTGCCTCCCTCTGACATCATATATCACTGTCCTTCATCGTATATCACTGTCCTTTGTGATATCCTCATGATGAAAGCACATCAAAATACGTTCTTTGTGCATAACAATGTACATGACTCCTCCATGGAAGGAGGGAACTTGGCTCAGTCTATTTGGGCATGCACGTAGAACTGCTTCTGACATAGTTGAACATGCAGACTTTGAGGGGTGGTGCATGAGAGTGGGGGAGCCTTGCCCACATGCCCCTTCCAAGCCCCCCTTTAATGCACAGAGAGTGTCTTTGGGTGTGTAGGAGAATATTGCAATATTGCAAGGTGGGAACCTGGACGCAGGGGTTGGGGGTGGATGGGCTCTTTGCTTTCTTTACCTAATTATGATCGGATCCCCACGCTCCCAAGTGCATGGAGAGGGGAAATGGAAAAAGAAAAGGAAGGAAAGAATGGTACATTAATGGAATATATAAATAAATGTGCACAACTCTGAATAGTGCTTGAATAGTTTCGTCTATTCGTCGCATGCGTTTTTCAGAGAATTTCACTGTTGATTTCCTTTAATATACCTTCCCCGACAATTTCCCTTGTTTTGAAATGGATTTTAATGCGACTTTGTTATTTGCTATTTCTGCAAAGCACTCTGAGGGCTCACTGGAAGAGGCGGGGGAATGGTGCATAAATACAAATGATATTCAGAAGAAGTGATTATGGTTGAAGTTCATTCACTGAATAAAGGCTCATTTTACATACCTCAGGCTGCAAACCTACACACACTTTCCTACGAGTAAACCTTGCCAAAAATAGTGGAACTGACTTCTGAGTAAATATGCTTAAGCTTGTGGCACCAAGATGCACCTGGGGGTGTAGTAATTTGGATGCTGATAATACCTTATTTCAAAACTCATTGCCCAGGTGAGCTTCATATCTTCCCAAGGCTTTCAGGAAAGCAAAAGAAACAGCAGTGTCTTTATATCCACACAGAGACACCATTGCAGTAGGTGGCAATTAGGAATGGGAGTGGCAAAAGCAGAGGGGGTATTTGTCTATTTCTCCCACACCATGATCTGAATGGAAAACACCACTTGCCACAACATTAGGGGCTGGTGAAAAGGTGGGAATGTTTACTTTGCTGCAGAATGTTATTTGGGTTGCCAAAGTCTTGTAACTGCAACAGGGTAGGCAGATACAAGTTACACCTTCTGAAATTCCCTGTCCCATATCACTACTAAAGGTGCAGGAGCAATGATGATGATGATGAAATCTTCCCCAAAAAACCATTAAAACACAAAAAACCTCAAACATTAAAAAACCTCCCTTCTAAAAGTCAGATACAGTAGTACCTCGGTTTACAAACTTAATCAGTTCCGGAAGTCCGTTCTTGAACCAAAACCATTCTTAAACTGAGGTGCACTTTCCCTCATGAGGCCTCCCGCTGCCGGTGCCCTTCCACCGTTTGGATTCCATTCTTAGACTGAGGTAAAGTTCGCTTACTGGGACACTGTTTCTGGTTTTGCGGAGTTCATAAACCAAATAGTTCTTAAACAGGACTGTTCGTAAACTGAGGTACCACTGTAGATGTTTATTTCCTTGACATCTGATAGGAGGACGTTCCACAGGGTGGGCGCCACTTCTGAGAAGCCCTTTTGCCTGGTTCCCTGTAACCTCACTTCTTGCAGTCAGGGAACTGCCAGAAGACCTTCGGCACTGGATCTCAGTGTCCGGGTAGAACGATGGAGGTGGAGACACTCCTTCAGGTATACAGGGCCAAGGCTGCTGGACTTCTCAAACTGAAGGCAGAGACTGGGTACTGCTGTGATGCCCCTATTCATTCTGAAAAGGACTTGCCAATAGCTGTTGGTTCTCCTTCACTGGAGCTATTTAGGCAGATGCTAGCAGCCACCTACCAGGGATGGTGTTGCTGCACCTTGCATTGCAGATCCAGCATTGAGAAGACAGTCAGGCTAGATAGCTTTCTAAAAGAGCTAAACAGAACCTTCATGTTCAGAGGCAGTGGAAACCAGTCAGATCCTCCAAGTGTCTCTTTTTTCCAGGGATAGTCCCAGATTTACAGAAGCCATCCCAGTTTCGGAATCTATCCTGGAATGTCCTACTTTTCCTTGGGAACCCCCCCCCCCCCATTTTCATTGGAGGGTACGGAGTTATCTGACCCTCAAGCCATCTGAAGGCAGCCCTGCATTGGGAAGTGTTTTTTAAAAATGTTTAATGTTTTGTTATGTTTTTATATATGCTGGAAGCCACCCAGACACCCAGACACCCAGACAAACTCACAGTTTGGTCAAACTCATGTTCGTAGCTTCAAGAACACTGTCCGACCATCTCGTCCTCTGTCGTCCCCTTCTCCTTGTGCCCTCCATCTTTCCCAACATCTGGGTCTTTTCCAGGGAATCTTCTCTTCTCATGAGGTGGCCAAAGTATTGGAGCCTCAGCTTCAGGATCTGTCCTTCCAGTGAGCACTCAGGGCTGATTTCCTTCAGAATGGATAGGTTTGATCTTCTTGCAGTCCACTGGACTCTCAAGAGTCTCCTCCAGCACCATAATTCAAAAGCATCAATTCTTCGGCAATCAGCCTTCTTTATGGTCCAACTCTCACTTCCATACATCACTACTGGGAAAACCATAGCTTGAAGTATATGGACCTTTGTTGGCAAGGTGATGTCCTCCTCACTTTTTGCCATCAAGGTTGTGTCATCTGCATATCTGAGGTTGTTGATATTTCTTCTGGCATTCTTCATTCCGTCTTGGGATTCATCCAGTCCAGCCTTTTGCATGATGAATTCTGCATATAAGTTAAATAAGCTTGGGCTGTAGGCTTCCCAAAAGCATCTGGTGGTCACTGGAGGTAAAAGAAAGCTTTGTGGGTTGATGCACAAAGACTCTTCTTATCATCTAAAAAATCAGGAAAGGCCTGGACGCAGGGGTTGGGGGTGGGGGGCAATTAAGAAAAGAGCCACACTGCAGTGTAATAATTAAGAGCCAACAGGATCCCGCTAACACAACTCTGGCGAAGGGAAGAATCATCATTCTCTGCCCAACCTGGTTGACATCCTCTCCGAAGGTTGCCTAAATGAGTTCATTAAACAGCAGGTTAAAAGGAGCTGGTGGGTGTAGCTTACTTGAGTTTTCAAAAGACTTTTGACAAGGTCCCCATTAAGGAAAATAAATAAGCAGAGGGGGTCAGAATACCCTGAAATTCAGTGGAGGTATAATAGGATGCAAGGAGATATAATTAATGGCCTGTTTAAAAGTGCAAAGGAGCTGATAATGGGAGGCACCCCTTGATCCAGGATTTGGAACTGCCACGTCTCAATAGATGGCTAATGATTTTGAAGCAGAACCATTCTGCAAGGTTACAAAAGTAGCCACACTTGCAGACATATTTACAGCTCTGATATAACCCCCATTGTTTCTTTCTGAGCATTGCACTTGTGGCCACAGAAATCAAAAGATGGATAGCATCCAGATCAAGGAAACAAATAGCACCACTCTGTTCTGCCTTAGTCAGACCTCACCTGGATTACTTTGCCCAGTTTTGGGTACCACAGTTGAAGAAGGATATTGGCCAGCTGGGAGGTGTGCAGAGGAGGGTGACCAAGATGATCAAGGGTCTGGAAACCAAGTGTTATAAGTAGGGCTACCACACGTCTGGATTTTCCTGGACATTACTGGGATTTCAAAGGAGGAAGTGACATCTGGGGGGGATTTCCAAAATGTGGCGCTTTGTCCTGGGTCTTAGGTAAGCCAATTGAAAAATTGTGGGTTTGTAAGAAAAAGCTCAGCAGCTCTCAGGTTTTCCCTTTAAAAAAGCTCAACATGGCAACCCTGTGAAATATGGCAACCCTAGTTATGAGGAACGGTTGAGGGAGTTGGGTATATTTAGACTACAGAAGAGAAGACTGGGAGGTGACATGATAGTCATCTTCAAATATCTGAAGGATTGTCACATGGAATATGGAACAAGCTTGTTTTCTGCTGCTCCGGAGGATAGGACCCAAACCATCAGGTTCAAATGACAAAAAATGAGATTCTGGAATCAGCTACATTAGTAAAGAAACAGCGATTTGAATGCGTTGCAAACATGCAACACCAGGTGGCGCCAGAGAGCAGGAAATTTTAAAACGCGGTTTTCCATAGGGTTTTTTTCTCTTTTGTTGTAATGCTCTAATTTTTGACTTTGCTGTAGCACACACACCCCTGCGTCTAGATCCAACCTCTGACTATAATCTGATGGTAAGACAGTGGAATGGAGCATGGTGGTGATTCATGCAGGTCCTTTCCCCCCATTGGTGGAGGGACCTTCTGCATCATTTTGTAACCCTGTATCTTTTTCTTTTGTTTTAAAAATGGCAGCCATTTTGTGTTGTGCCAAGCACCGCAGGGCAGCCATTTTATGATTGGCACCAACGGCACTTTCTCAAAATTCCAAATGTGTCCACTGGCCCCCAAAGGCTGGTGACCCCCCACTCCAACTCATGAAGGGCAATGGGGATGGTCGTAGAAGGACACAAATCTAGCACACTGTTACGCACTCTCCTCTCTCATGTGTTGTATTTACTTATACATATAACCACTTAATATGGCTTCTGCCTCATTCCTATTCAATTAATTGATTTATGGGGGGAAGGAAAGTATAGGAATAACCTTCTGAATGCCACCCAGAGTCCTCTGGAGGAGAAAAAAATATGATATCCAGAATATATTGCAGTCTGTGCATTTCCTAGCTTTACAGCAATTATTCTGCCTGCTTACAGTGCTAGCTTTTTGATAAATATGTGCTGGGATGAAAGGAGAAATTGTTGCAACTTGAAATTACATTAAATTGGCCCAGATGCTTGTTTGGTTTTCATTTCCTTTAATTTAAAAAGAGAAATGGAATAATGATATTATTAGTTGCATGCATTCAGAGAGGGTAGTATCTTTTAGGTATCAAAAAGTACCTACCGTGCTTAACGGGTATTGATAAAACAACCGTTTCATTTTTCACTGCCATGTTGTTTTAAGAAGGTATCTGATATTTAGCATTTTTAGCTTTTGCAAATGTGTGGAGATGGGTGCCCTTAAGGGACAGAAGGAAAAATTAAAAATTTCTGATTATCCTAGTCTATTATAATATTTTTAAAAATAGTAGAAAGCTGCAGCAGAAATTGAAAAAACAAAATTACTCCTTTTATATCACAAGTTCCCTGTGGAGACAAACCACAAGATGGTTTGCACCTGTATTACTTTGACAAGTTACCTGTGAAGTTTAGCTAACCACTATGCTCCTTACATACTGTTATGTCCCCTCCAAGAAGAAGATCCAGGGGAACTGCTATTGGGTTGGCTCAAAAGGTCCAGGGCTAGCAATGCCCCAGCTGGAACTCCACTGTTGAGATTCTGGGATTGCATTGTTGCCTAACCAACATGAAACTCCATGGCTGGACCGAATGGGTCCTAATTTCTAATCACAAAAGAATAGGCCTTTCAAAAAAAGAGAGAAAGAAATCAGTGCACCTTGCCTTTCTGGTGCTTTAGTTCTGATTTATGAGGAGCACACAAACAGTTAAGGCATTCCACCGAGGCACAAAATAACCTCATTATCATTTCTAATGCCGATCAATGCTCCACATGCTGCCCTTTGGAGAGAGCAAAATAAATAAACACCAAGTTTCCCAAGCTGTGCAATTATCGCCGAGATCACATTTGCAAAGTAGCATTAAAGATTTCACAGTAAACCTTTATAAGACAGCCCCGTGGCAGGCTCCCCCTTTTCCCCCTGCCTTGTCGATATATTTTCGTTCTTTCTTTTCGCATTGAGCGAAATGCAAATTGATATCTTGCCTATTGATTATTTCTCCTTCCCTCCAGGCTCCTCCACGTATCCCACCCCCCCATTTGGATGATGATGATGATTTGTTGGTTCCCGGTGACATTTTGTCACAATCTGCTGCTCGTGGCATTAGAGACCTCCCCTGGCTGAACTTTAATGGCACAGCCTCCCTGTCCCATGTGAATGGGGGTGGGAGGCTATTGTTTGAAGTTAACTGATTGGTGTGAGAGAGCCTCGAGCTCCCACTCCTCAGCATGGGGTCCAAAGCCCAACATATGCTTCCTGCTTGCTAGATTTGTCTCCAATAATAAAAAACAGGGTTTCTTTTCAATTTTAGGCTCAGGCCAAATTTATCAAGAGAAAAGGCGAAAAAGCCAGGGCTGGCAATCTGTTGCCTCTCTTCCAGGACTAGGACAAAAGTGAATGGAGAATTAGAAGAATGGGGCATTACCAAGATGATCTTGTCCCTTCTTCCCTTTTACTCCTTGGGGGGGGGATTTAACAACAACAACAACAACAACAACAACAACAAATAAAGTGATAAGACATCAAACATTAAAAACTTCCCTAAACAGGGCTGCCTTCAGGTGTCTTCTAAAAGTCAGATAGCTGTTTATTTCCTTGACATCTGATGGGAGGGTGTTCCACAGGGCGGGCGCTACTACTGAGAAGGCCCTCTGCCTGGTTCCCTGTAGTGTCACTTCTCGCAGTAAGGGAACCACCAGAAGGCCCTAGACGATTTAGGTCTACAATTTCATTCTGTTTTCCTTAGAACCTGCACAAAACTAGGAGTGTTTTCCCCCAGAGTGGCTGGGGAAACCAGTGGCGTAGCGTGGGGGGTGCAGGGGGGGCCGGCCGCACCGGGCGCAACATCTGGGGTTAGGGCAAATCAATGGGTTAGGGGGCGCAAATCCACAGGTTAGGGGGCGCAAATCCATGGGTTAGGGGGCGCAAATTACTTGCCTTGCCCCGGGTGCTGACAACCCACGCTACGCCACTGGGGGAAACTCAGCCAGATGGGTGGGGTATAAATAATAAATTATTATTATTATTATTATTAGGCACTGCAGCCTGCAGGTTTTTACATACAGAAGGAAGGAAATGAGCCACATTTAATTTTGAGATTATATTATCTATTTTTCCCCCTTGTGGGTGTTGATTCAGCATTGAGTCTGTAATTCTCTGTACTCCCATTCCAGGGATTGGGCCTTCTGCATGCAAGGCTGTGGTAGAAACAAGATTGAACCTGGGGATCTGCTGGTACACAGCTCAGTTTCTTAGCCACTACAGTAGACCAGCTCTCTCATCACAGGTAAATTTCCGTGCTTATTTGCTCACAATCCTTATTCATAATGATGGAGTCAGAGCATGTACCTTCTTCTTCTTTGGCGATCACTCGTAGCCGAGTAAGATAGTCTTCCATAAACACAGTTTTAACAATGAGTCCGTAAGTGACTGTGGAAGCCAATTTTGGAACCACACGTCTTTCCACAGTGGGGACATTGGTTTCCAGGCAGGAGTTGGTCACGGATTTGCCAAGTGTGCCGTCCTCTTAGCACATTTCTCTCTTGCATCCTGATTTCGAGTGTCTTCAAAGCTCATGACACCTTTGGTAAAGGCTGTTCTCCAACTGGAGCGCTCGCAGGCCAGTGTTTCCCAGTTGTGGGTGTTTATACTACATTTTTAAAGATTTGCCTTGAGACAGTCTTTAAACCTCTTTTGTTGACCACCAGCGTTACGCTTTCCATTTTTAAGTTTGGAATAGAGTAGTTGCTTTGGAAGACAATAATCAGGCATCCGCACAACATGACCAGTCCATTTGACACACACCCATTGACAAAACAGGTTCTGCACATCGCAGAGGGTCAGGTTTATCACAAAGTTCCACCCATTTCATCAAGTGACACAAGTCATGTTCCTATTAGTTCTCTAATTCCATATGAGGGTGAACCAGGCAAATGCTCACATCCTGCCCCAGGTACAAACTGTTCATTGGAGTCACCGTGTCACCTCTCAAGATGAAGCCACACATTGCAAAAGCAGGCTGTGAGGTCATATGTCCCTTGCCTCTATATCACAAAATGACAAATCATCAGGAAAACAAACATCCTAAGCTCTCTCAATGCCCCATCTCTTTTCTGATGTTTAATTTACTCGCCATCCATCGTTCTTCATGATACACCTCTACCTGCCACCATTATTTTTACAGAGGAAGCTCACTTGTTCAGCCCAAGCAGAACATATGCAGAGAATGGTTCCATTTATATGTAGATTTGCCCAAAGGTCTTTACTAAGAAATACTAATCAAGGATTATGAAGTTTTTCTGCCCTTCCTTCATATTTATTTCTTACAGATGAGAGGGTGTTCATGTATCTTTTAAAGGATTTTCTCAACTGGATCAGATAAAGAAACGACTCTCAGAGAAATGGGGGGGGGGTCCTTAAATCTGAGCCCATCCATCTTCTGTCAAGTGAGCACAGATCTCTGAAAGCTGTAGGATTAACTTCAATGTCAACAAAAGAAAAGTTCTTTTATTCGGCGACAGAAAAGTATATATACAAGGGTTCTGAATATGGCGAGCCTTATTTTATTTTATTTACTTATTGTGTTTAGATCCCACCCAAAGAAGCCCAGGGTGGCAAACAGATGTACAATTTAAAAAGAAAAACAAAGCAAAAAATTAAAACTAAAACAGTTAAGACATTTTAATAACATTTGCAGACTGCAGTGATTGATTGTGTATATAAGAAGTATTACCATATTTTAGGTGTCCTGGTTCCAAGCTGTATAAAGCTTTGCAAACGAGAACCAATAATCTCTGATGCAACCCACAAACTCAAAAAAATAGTCCAGTGAAGACCAAGCATACTCAGGGGTCACAGAAAACTGAGTGCTTTTGGGAAAGGGAAACAGAAAACCAGAGGGGCAATGGTGTATCCTTGAAAATGGCATAATTGACTGGTTGGCTGGCAGGCACTCTGATCACTTGGATTGGAATATCTAGTTCCAACCTTCCTAGAAAGGGTATAAAACTAACCCAGTTGTTCTCCACCATTTGATATTGTTTCTTTAGTTCATATCATAAAAATATCATTTGAGGCTCTGTCTTCCACCACCGCCCAATTTCCCACAATAAACATAATTATAATAGCACATTAAGCAAAGCTTTCTTCATGTTGCAAACATGAAAGATGAGGCATGTTGCCGCATTAAGAATATGAATCTCTTTCTACCGCTACCAGAATTCATTAAAGTTGAACAAGACAAAAAAAAAGTTCTTTTTCTCATTTCAAATACTAATAATCTTTACTTAATTTCTCAGAGATAATATTAGCCATTAGAAAAATGAAATGTAAATGTTAATAAGACAACTGATGTCTCCTAAGCTTTGTTAAACACAATAGCTGTGAAATTATAATTTTCATTAGAGATTGGATGAATCTGGTCACACGAGTACGCTGGGGAAAACAGGAGTCTTTAATCTGCTAACTGCATGCCATTACTGTTAAAGCCTGCTTGCTTCCTGAAAGAAAGGATAGAATTTATTATAAAATACAAACACAATGAAGTAGATGTTTCTTTAGCAGTCCATGTCCGAATGCAACCCAGGAGGAGATCCCATTTGAGGTCTTGTGAGTGCTCCCTCTAAACAACTTGTTCCTCTCCTGGAAGTCCCAGGTCAACCCATTCACATATTCCACTTTATAACACTACTTGCATGGAGCAACTGCCACAAAGGCAATGGGACTTTCCCAGCCCCCTCACTCCCCATCTAATCCACAGGGTTGGGTGAATCCCTAGAGCCGATTTGGAGGGTGCAAGGGGTGAGGAGAGGAAATCCTTTTGTGCTCATGGCAGTCGTTTCATACACGCAGGGATTCAGTTAGAGTCATCCCACTGTGATTCCCTACTGCCAAAGCAGAAGTTATAATCAAGCACATGCTTTTCAGCTACCTGGGCACATTCAGGAATGAGGTATTCAGGAATGGATGCCACCGAGACTATATAACACCGGTCCTGAAAGACCTACATTGGCTCCCAGTACGTTTCTGAGCACAATTCAAAGTGTTGGTGCTGACCTTTAAAGCCCTAAACAGTATACCTGAAGGAGCATCTCCACCCCCATCATTCAGCCCAGACACTGAGATCCAGTGCCGAGGGCCTTCTGGCAGTTCCCTCACTGGGAGAAGTGAGGCTACAGGGAACCAGGCAGAGGGCCTTCTCGGTGGTGGCGCCCACCCTGTGGAACACCCTCTCGTCAGATGTTAAGGAAATAAACAACTACCTGACTTTTAGAGGACATCTGAAGGCAGCCCTGTTTAGGGAAGTTTTTAATGCTTGATGTTTTATCGTGTTTTTAATATTCTGTTGGGAGCTGCCCAGAGTGGCTGGAGTGGCCCGGCCAGATGGGCGGGGTATAAGTAATAAATTATCATTATTATTATGATTCACGTGAATGTTAGATCGCAAGCCCAAAAGCACTAATGTCATGCACAGTTTATATGAAATGGATGAAGAATGAGCCTCACTGCAGACTTCATTT
Organism: Podarcis siculus; assembly: GCA_034642415.1. NCBI lineage: Eukaryota > Metazoa > Chordata > Lepidosauria > Squamata > Lacertidae > Podarcis > Podarcis siculus. The sequence goes on along the minus strand of JAXCMG010000050.1, from coordinate 8,655,853 downwards.
GGTGAGGAAGATTATAGCCATGCCCCCCCCCCCAAGTCTGGGGGGCATATGCAAAAATGCATCAGAGAGCACAGGGGGTGTGATTTTCATGCCCAGTTCTGTATTGGGTAGGAAAATGCCCCCTTTATCAGCTGATCTGCACAAACCATCTGGGGAGGTATGGAAGGCTATGTGCTCATCTGTGTGCGACCTACCTGGGCATCCTGCTAGTTGCTAAAACTGAAACCTGTGTCACGGCTAAAAATCGGCCGCTGTTTCTTTAATGCTAAAAGAACTAAGACAGCATGAGTCAGCGACCTACAATGACTCATGCAACCTTTCACCAAATTGTACCTGTATATATAGAGTGGTCAATGTTAGTGTTGGGTGTGGGTTGGTTGGGTGGTAGAAAGCTGGTTACGTTTGGTATGTGTAAAAGCTGTCGGTCCTGGTTGCAGAAGACGACTTTTTAAGAATAAAAGCAGCAATACTCTGCAAGAATACTCTTTCTCAAAGACTCTTTTGTGCCAACTAAGGTCTGAGGACTAGGTGTAAGTAAGTAAAAGGAGGTCAGAACCTTTTCTTTTTCAAGCACTGACAACCTGTAGATGCTATGTGGAAACAGAGCCATGCTGGCTGGTCTGAACTGGCACTGGGGGTATGCCTTCAGAGGAGGTCACTGAAACTGCCCATTCATTGATGGGTGGCTACAGCGATTCCATTTCATAGAATTATAGAGCTGGAAGGGACACTGAGGATCATCTGGTCCAACCCCCTGCGATGCAGGAATACACAGCTGTTCCATACGGGGATGAAACCTGCAACCTTGCCATTTTCAGCATCACGCTCTAACTAATGGAACCCATCAGGTGAGTCATAGGTTGATGGTCCTGCCCTCCAAAGCATTATGAGGAATGGATGAGGAAGCTGGGTATGTTTAGCCTGCAAAAGAGGAGACTGAGAGGAGATAAGGTAGCCATCTTCAAATATCTCAAGGGCTGTCACGTGGAAGAGCAAACAAGCTTGCTTTCTTCTGCTTTGGAGGGTCGGACTCAAACCAATGGCTTCAAGTTACAAGGAAGGAGATTCTGACTAAACATTTCTGACAGTAAGAGCTGTTTGATAGTGGAACAGTCTCCCTCAGGATGTGGTGGACTTTCCTTCCTTAGAGGTTCTTAAGCAGAGGTTGGATGGCCATCTGTCATGGATGCTTTAGCTGAGATTCCTGCACTGCAAGGGGTTGGACTAGATTGTCCTTAGCTTCCCTTCCAACTTCACAATTCTATGATTCCTGTCAAGGCTGGCCTAGGTGGGAGACAGAAGAATCCAGTTCTCCGCCCCTGAGCTGTCTCAAAAGGAATAAAGTTGTTTTTCTCCCACCCACCATGAACAAAAGAATGAGCAAAACCCACTTTCATGCCGTGGTTCTGATTTAAACCACCTGAGAATCTGATGCCAATGTAGAGAACATTTTACCAAGGGAAGGCAAAATAAAATAAAAAATATTCTAGGGCTGTTGTTATAACAAGATCAGACCATTCGTCCATGTAATGACCATCATCCCGTTACTGTGGTGAGTGGAGCAGTTTAATGTTCTCCATTTGCAGAAAACACTCATTATTTATTGAACAACTGCTCAGCTCTCTCATTACGGTGGTCAGAATCTTTCCTTGCCATTCCTGTTTGGGCAAACAGCCCCCGACGCTTTGCTACTGTGATCATCACAAATCCGCAGGTTACTGCAGAACATTTGTGATGACTCCGGCTGATGAGCATGAAATTTAATTTGCACTAATCGGTCTGAGGCAAGGGGTGCATGAAATTAACCTGACGCATTAATTTTACATTTTGCAGCACCTATTTGTCACTCTAAATAAGAGTAAATGGGCCGCTGTGCCAAGACTTCCCCCCTAAACCAAGAGGTGTGATACATTGCCAACTTCTGGAATTCGCACAGCGTGCAGTACGAGTTAACTTCACACTACATGTGACTAACTTAAGGAATTTACTGCTGCAATATGTATAACCACCAGCTTAGGAACAAAGGACGGTGCCTTGCATGGAACTAAGTCATTGGTTCATCTAGTTCAGTGCTGTCAACACTGGCTGGCAGCAGCTTTGCAGGATTTGCCAGCCCTACCTGAAGGTGGCAATGATTGAATGATTGATCCACCACTGAGCTATGACCCTAAGCTTAAGGGACCCTGACCATTAGGTCCAGTCATGGCCGACTCTGGGGTTGCGGTGCTCATCTCGCTTTACTGGCCGAGGGAGCCGGCGTACAGCTTCCGGGTCATGTGGCCAACATGACTAAGCCGCTTCTGGTGAACCAGTGCAGAGCACAGAAACGCCGTTTACCTTCCCGCCGGAGTGGGACCTATTTATCTACTTGCACTTTGACGTGCTTTCGAACTGCTAGGTTGGCAGGAGCCGGGACCGAGCAATGGGAGCTCACCCTGTCACGGGGATTCGAACCGCCGACCTTATGATTGGCAGGTCCTAGGCTCTGTGGTTTAACCCACAGTGCCACCCGCATCCCTGACCCTAAGCTTAGACAGCTTTAAAAAAAGATTCGACACTGAGAATGTTATGATATGAGCTCCAGGTTTGAAGGAGGCAGCTTAGCCTGGGCAACCAAGCATGGGCATGAATGAAGTCCTGTGAACACGCTGCCTGAGACACTCATTGTGAAATTGCAACTGTGCAGACATTATTGTCCCGATTCACAAGTCGCAGGAAATCAAACATCGAGTTCTCGGCATGTTCACTCTCGGAAGCCTGCCTAGCCAATGGACGAGTCTGTTTGCATGTTTCTGCAAACGACGAAGCGGAATTGAGGTTGGGCATTAATATGCGGCCGGTGGGGGGGAGGGGAGAGAGTTGTGTTTGGCATCAACAGCCATTTCCCCACTGTGTAATTGTTCTGTCAGCCTTCCAGGGATCTCATCTACCTTCCTCATTATGGTCTTCACAGGGAGGGCTCTCTGCACACTGCGAGTCAAGAGGAGATCATGTCCCTCATTTAAGACCCAACACATCTTTCGACTGCCCGCTAATTGCGTGGCAGTGCAACCTCATTTGTCTTCTACAAATCATTAAAATTCAACACCACGCTCCCCCCGATTGCTACTGCTCCTGCCCTCGGACGGGCAGCTGCAGTTTATTTGGGGACATGGGGATGGGATGGAGCAATCCCTAACGTTTTGGGTTGTGTGTTTTTTAACTAGAACTGACCCCGGCACCTGAGCACATGCTGGGCGTTTAGTCTCTGTCATGTTTAAAATATATATATTTATATAGAAATGTATATGTATGGGGAGTTGAGAGGCTCACGAGGACCTGAGCTTTTCAAAGGGATCCTACAGCCTGACATTAAATATTGATAAAAAATGCAAATTGTTTATTGATTTTCTCCTAGGCAGGGTTGAGATAATGAGAGAGGGGACCTGTTTTGAGAGATGATGCTGGAGCTTTAAAAAGGAGAAAAAGAAAGGTTGCCCCCCCCCATGCCTCCCACTTTCTTATTCATTATAATAGCGTTGTTGATAGGTGGAGTTAATGAGGTCTTTTTAGTTTGCTTGGTGTTTCAGACTTTAGCGCCGGCTGGAAGAGAAAAAGAGATCAATGCACCATTATTGTACATGGCTGCCAACAAGTATTCCACTTACGAGGGGCGAGAAGTATTTGTTATGGTACGGTACGGATGGGAAGAGAAATTTGATCCACTTCGCATTTAAAGGAGAACATGCCGAATTTTCGCTTTCTGAAACAATACGAGCACTAAACACAGCCATATCCTTTGAAATTTTCGCTTCTCTGAATTTCACAATGTAGTTCTCCAGAAAAAGGATGTGCAAACCTTGTGGACATAACCATAGTCCACCATCATTCTGGGACGAAAGGAAAAAGACTAGACATCTTGCTAGTCACCATTCTCCAGATCATTGTCCCAAGAAAGATGTCCAAACACCAATGTCTTTTAATCGCATTGTTATTTTAAACTGTCCCTTGCAACCCAGTTTCAATTCGGCATCTTTAACAGAAATAGGGGAGAGTTTCGGAGGTTTCCTAGCTTGCCTGGGTCCATCATTAGCGCTCTAAGATCGGATCCTCATGTTATATTAGCGGAAACGCGTATGCTTCCTTCTGTTAATGTGATTGACGCATGACAGCCTTTTGCTGCCTGTCTCACTCTTTTCCCCTTCAGAGTGGAATCTGACATCATTATAATGGCATTTTCACGTGGCATCCCCCCCCCCGACTCCTTGCACTCTCTGGTGCTGCTGCCTGGAAGCAAGGGACGAAGCTCCAAGGGGGCTCAGCAAGGCAACCTTTGCTCCTGCCCTGGGTGGCCGGTGATTTGAAATTGTAATTCAGTCTCTCACCCTCTTTTCCCTAGCACTGTGTCACCTCTCGCTGAGCCTCAGCTGAAACCAGGTTTTTAATTCAAAATCGAAATGTTGATGATGTGACTGAACACAGCCAGTGCAACGTGCTGTGGATTAAGCAAATCCTCTGAGTGGCTGTAGCTTTACCTAGCCCAGGAGGATCGCGGATAGATGGAAAATCCAGTGCTTCAAACTGTAACTCTTATTCCAAGCTGTGTTATTTCAGGCTGTACTACTGAGAGGCAAGACTCCTTCTGTGCATGAGACATGAGACTACAGGGAGACTCGCTCCAGCTACATCCTCATCCTAGACTTTTTTCATTTTTCTGCTGCACCTTCTTATGATCTGTTCTGTTCTGTTTCCTCTTGTTTTCCTGTTTTCTGATGCATCACAGAACATTGAAATAAGAAATATTTCAAATGAATATGGTCTTCAAACAAAAACATCTTGGAGGTCCCAGGCCACAGAGAGGTTAGGCTGGCCTCAACCAGAGCCAGGGCTTTTTCGGTTGTGGCTCCGATCTGGTGGAACGCTCTGTCACAAGAGACTAGGGCCCTGCGGGACTTGACATCTTTCCGCAGGGCCTGCAAGACAGAGCTGTTCCACTAGCCCAATGGTTGCCATCAATTTGATTTGAATTAATTTTATAATGAAATGATTTTAGAATGTTGTATTATTTTATTGTTGTTAGACACTTTGAGTCCGGCTTCGGCTGGGGAGGGCGGGATATAAATAAAAATTATTATTATGATTATTATGATTATTATTAATATCTCTCCTATTCTCAACTGAATTTCACCCTAGATCCCTTGTTCCAAATTAACCCATCTTGTTTTTGAACTGAAGATGGTGTATTAAGAATAGGGCTGTACAAAGCTCCCCCTTCCAATCTGATCTGGGGCCTGATCCACTCCTTTGGAGTGCAACAAAGCATGCAGCACTTTCCAGTTGCAACATGAGAAGAGCTTCTCCCATCATGGAACTCAAGGCAGGATTACCTGAGGTTTCCAGAAAGTCTCCCAGCAGGGCAAAATATCCCACAAGCAGCTGCCCCCTCCCTGGTGATACTAATACAACAATTGTGTGTGTTAAACTAACGATCGACTGCCCTTTCACAATATCCAACATCAGCTGCCTCCCTCTGTCTAACAGTAGGACTGGTCCTGCTTCTCCTATTCCTTGTTGTCGCCTCCTAGAAGGATATATCAGACTTTCAAATGAGGCCCTTTCAGGTGTTTTGCATGTATCAAGACTGCACCCAGGTCCCCTGGGAAGGAGGACACACACAATGGCTGTCCCCTGTACTTAAATCCAGATTATCAACACAGATCTTATCTGCAGATCGGTGCAGAAAGGACATGGACACATGTGGAAAGTGACACAGAGCAGAAATGGCTTCTCCCACCCCTAATTTATTTTGCCATCATGGATGCTGGCAGTTGTGCAGCTCAAAAGGTTCTGCTCAAAGGTTCTCGATAACACAACATGCAAAGGCTTCATTTCCTTGCAAACCAATATCCTTTGATTTTTACAGGAGTCCCTTTATATGCACTCCTGGTCAAAATGGAAAAAGTGGTTGGCATTGGTCCTTTCTTTAAAAAAAACAAACAAACCCACAAATATTGGTACATGGGCAGCCTGAAAACCATTCTTCTCTGCACTCCTGAGAAAGGTGCAGAGCTGAAGAAAGGATTACAGGCTGCTCAGTATAACAAGGGCAACTTGTCAGTCTGCTTCTCTCTTCTTTGCTAATGAAGACCTGATGCCTTAGATGTAGGGTATTTTCCCCATAGTATACACTCCAGGAGTGGTTCTTGCCGGATGCCCTGAAACAAAATACATAAAATGAATGTGAAGTGGATGTCGCCTGAATGTCTATTTATCTGGTTACTTATCCAGCTACCATGCACTCGATATTTGCACAATTCCCTACCATTATGGGCTATGACCTCCCACTGGCTATGACCTGCTAACAGCTTAGCAAGATGGTCCCTTGCATTTAAACCATCCTCTCGAAACCCCTGGGATCCCATCCCCTGCCTCCCCCACCCCCACCATCATCAACTTGGAAAGCAAGATTACGGTGAAGCCAGGGATGCTTTTCCAAGTAACAGAAAAAGAGGTCGGAACAAAAAAAGAGGTTTGAATGTCAAAACCCATGCAACCAAAATAAATAAAATATTGTTATGTGTTAGGTGGAGGGGAGGCTGTATGCCTGAGTTCCTTCTAATTCCTGAAAGCAACAAGGATTCCATTGCTGGAATAGCCAGGCCTAAGTATGGGTAATGGGCTAAGTATGGGTCATTAAAGTAACAAAGAAAGTGGCTCTGTGCCAGAAAAAAAATGGGTGGTGCCCAATTAGAAAGACAAAAGCCTGAGCTCTCTGTGTGAGCTAGAAGCTAGAAGCAACCAGCAGGCTGGGCAGCTGAGAGACAGAGCCATGCCTGATTTCTGCTGGAATCCAAGGCTGTGGCTATGGGAGTAGCTAGATCCACTTGGGGTGTTAACTCTGTGACCCCCTCCATCGTTGGCTCAGGGTGTGTGTGTGTAGACTGTTGGGATATTCCATTCCACCTTAAGAACAGACGTGTGGAATTGTTGTATGTCACATGCCTGTTTACACTCCAGCACAGCTTGCTGGGAACTTCCGTTTGTGTATAGCTTTTGCTTTTGCCGCTTCTTGCTTTGGACACGAAAGGGATCAGATATGTTTCCTTTTGTCCGGCTGTATGCTGAATAAACTGCTTGTGAATATGCTCACACAACATCTCCTGCCACTTCTGTTGCGTAATGTTTACTCTGCTGAGTAGCATGCTCTAGCTTCTGAAGCATGAGTCGCTGATGCTGCACGAAGGACTGGAGATCACCCGGCACACCGGCTGGTGGACTGGAGCCAGCTTTGGGCCTGCCAATTGCCCCCGTTTCCTTGGTCGCATGCCAACATAGACACCACAGTCTCTGCTGTCCCTCATTCAGAGGAAACCAAACCCCGGATATAAGCACATGAAATCCCTGGAATCTATTCCAACCCCCTGCAATGCAGGAATCTCAGCTAAAGCATCCACAACAGATGGCCCCCCAACCTCTGTTTAAAAACCTCCAAGGAAGGAGAATCCACCACCTCTCATGGGAGTCTGTTCCACTGCTGAACAGCTCTTACTGTCAGAAATGTTTAGTCAGAATCTCCTTCCTTGCAACTTGAAGCCATTGGTTTGAGTACTACCCTCCAAGGCAGGAGAAAGCTAGCTTGTTCCCTCCTCCATTATACAGCCCTTGAGATATTTGAAGATGGCTATCACATCTCCTCTCAGTCTCCTCTTTTCCAGGCTAAACAGCTTCGGCCCAGTATACCTGAAGGAGCATCTCCACCCACATCGTTCTGCCCGGATGCTGATGTCCAGTGCCGAGGGCCTTCTGGTGGTTCCCTCACTGTGAGAAGCAAAGCTACAGGGAACCAGGCAGAGGGACTTCTCAGCAGTGGCACCCGCCCTGTGGAACGCCCTCCCATCAGATAAACAACTACCTGATCTTTAGAAGACATCTAAAGGCCACTTCAGGGAAGTTTTTAATGTGTGGCATTCTGATGTATTTTTAATCTTTGTTGGAAGCCACCCAGAGAGTCTGGGGAAACCCAGCCAGATGGGCGGGGTACAAATAATAAATTATTATTAATAATAATAAACATACCCTGCTCCTTCAAGCACTCCTCATAAGGCTTGGTTTCCAGACCCTTCATCCTCTTGGTTGCCCTCCTCTGCTTGTCATCCTCTTGGTTGCCCTCCTCTGCTTGTCAATATCCATCTTAAATTGTGGTGCCCAGAACTGGACACAGTATTCCATGTGTGGTCTGACTACGGCAGAATAGAGTGGTACTATCACTTCCCTTGACCTGGACACTATACTTCTGTTGATGCAGCCTAGAATAGCATTAGCTTTCTTTCTTTCTTTCTTTCTTTCTTTTTGCTGCTGCATCACACTGTTGACTCATGTTAAGCATGTGGCCACCAAGACTCCTAGATCCTTTTCACATGTACTGGAAGTAGGGCAGGTGTCCCCCATCCTATATTTATGCATCTCGTTCTTCCTGCCTAAGTGCAGAACCTTACCCTTGTCCCTACATTTGTCCCTGTTGTTCCTCTCTCCTACAATTCTTACCCATATACTCTCAATCTGCTCCAGGACGTGGATTTCTTCACAAGTGTACACATCCTTTATATATCATTCTGCTACTCCTCCCTTCCACTCGGAGATTGGGGTGGCCTGCAACAATGTGTAAACTAGCCACCATGAAGATAGTTTCTATTGTCCGCAACGTAGGAGGTATTTGTTAAAATCCTTTCCTCCACTAAAGTGAACATGGCAAGGAATTCCCTGCTCACTGTGATGCTCGTCTATGACTCTACAATTCCATGATTCTATGAAATAATAATAATAATAATAATAATAATAATAATAATAATAATAATTTATACCCCGCCCATCTGGCTGGATTTCCCCAGCCACTCTGGGCTGCTTCCAGCAAATAATTAAAAATACATTAAGACATTAGTCATTAAAAACTTCCCTAAACAGAGCTGCCTTCAGTTGTCTTCTAAACGTGAGATAGTTCTTCTCTTTGACATCTGATGGGAGGGCGTTCCACAGGGCGGGAGCCACTACCGAGAAGGCCCTCTGCCTGGTTCCCTGTAACTTCGCTTCTGACAGTGAGGGAACTGCCAGAAGGCCCTCGGAGCTGGATCTCAGTGTGCAGTATGACAAGCTGCTCCAAAACGTACTAGAAAATGAACTGGCCAGATTACACCCAGCAACGAAGGACCTACCAATTGGGTGTTGTGGCTATCCAATAGACCCACCCACAACCAGGAGGTCAGTCTCCAGGTCTCACCGCAACACGTGCCCTCTTTTAGGGAGGACACGATTTGCCATTGTTCCCTTCTTATGGGAACACTTCCTATCACCTCCTTGCATTTATCACCAGTGGAGGAAGAGCTGTTGCACTTGGGTCCTGTTTGTGGGGCTTCCCAGAGACATCTGGTTGGCCACTGTTTTGATTTCATTTCAGCTTGCATCTTGTTTCAGAAAGTGTGGATTTAGGTAGAGATTGACTTTTACAGCCAAACGACATCAAATTTCTCCCTGCTTCCTGCTCTTCACTCGCAGAGAACTGAAGGCAGCATAAAATCCATCACAGTGGTATAAGAGAGAATAGTGACCAGTTGCTCCCATTTTGCCTCCCTCGCTTCTACAGATTCACACGTATATTTCTCATGACCCAATGCCCATGCTTGCTGCCCTGTTTTTTTGAACGCAGGTGAGACAGGCGACTGCCGTACTATCTCCGAAGGGAGGATCAGCAAGCACGACGCATGCCTTTGCTTAAAAATCTAGCAACAGGATTCCCTTTAAGACGTTGCGTGTCCAGTCTGGAGAAAAAAGGAAGCCTCGCTGCCTTCACAGAGCCCTGTTCAGATTAGGTCAAGCCTCTTCAGACAAAGTAATTTTGTCGGTGCTTTAAAATGATGGCAAGTAATCTCCGCCGAAGCCGAGTCCGGCTGCATAGGCTATTAAAGATATCTATATGCCATAGGCGAAGGGGAAGATAAGAAGGCCGTCGCATAACGAGAAACAATAACTCTGCACACTTTGTTTACAGTTTACCCCATAGACTGCAGATTAACACGAATCTCGGAGCATCTTTATTACGGCACTGCACCGGAGAGTTGAGGTGGGGGCTGCCAAGAGAGGATGGAATTGCTAAGTAGGCTGGGACCATCTGTCCTCTCGGGGAGGCGAAAATGTGCATGATTGAGTGACACCTGCTTGTCAAGTGCGGCCTGCTGGGAAATTTGTTCTTGGATCACTGAGCTCGGAGTTACATTACCTGCATTAGAATCAGACAAACAATCTCATAAGGGTTTTGCTGCTATATGGAGGGTGGGGCAGCAGTGGGGTCGGAGGCGCTCACTAGCTTCCAAGCACATCGCATGCATTTTATTATTTTTTTATTTGAACTGATTTCCAAATGTGCACCCCCACCTTGCAAGTCAAACAGCCCTACCGGTGGACCACAACAACAGGCTGCAGCCTGTTTTATTGCAACACATACACACCAAATTTTGTTTGTTGGACTTCTTTGTTTTCAAGCCTGCAAAACACCTTGAGAACTTTTTTTGTGATAGGGCAGCCATCACTAGAAGCAAGTTCCATAGTTCCACTATGCCCTGCAGGAAGAAGCATTTTCTGTTATCCTGAAACATCCTACATTCAGCATCGTTGGATGTCTGTGAGTTCTAATGTTAGGGAGAAGAACTTCCCCCTATCCGCCTTCCCCATGCCGTGCATAATTTCATAAACTTCCATCACATACTCTATGGACTTTCCTATCTCGAGATGTTGTGGTGACCATCAGCCTGGGTAGCTTTAAAGAGGGGCCAGATATATTCATGGAGGGTGAGGCTGTCAGTGACTGCTAGACGCAATGGCCATGTTCTAACGCCCCAGCTGGAAGCAGGATGACTCTGAATACCAGTTGCTGGGATTCCTAAGTGGGAATGTGCTCTTGCACTTTGGGCTTCCCATAGGCAATCTGGTGGGTCATGATGAGATAAAGATGCTGGACTGTAACTCCTAGTGGTGCAGCAATAAAACTGCTAGCATTTTTTAAAAGCTAAGGAGGATCCGCTATGGTTCCAAACTGGATGGGGGACCCCGTTTTGAGATTCCTGCATTGCAGGGGGTTGGACTAGAGGACCCTCAGGGTCGCTTCCAACTCTACAACTCTATTATTCTACGGCACTTTACTCACCATTTTCTCTAAAGCAGCCTTTCTCAACCTGTGGGTCCCCAGATGTTGTTGAACTACAACTCCCATCACCCCTAGCTAGCAAGGCCAGAGCTCAGGGATGATGGGAGTTGTAGCCCAACAACATCTGGGGACCCAGAGGTTGAGAAAGGCTGCTCTAAATTCTCAAATGCTGCAACCTTTCCTCATGGGGAAATTGCTCCATCCCTTTGATCATTCTGGTTGCTCCTTCTCTGAATCTTTTCCTGCTCCATAATGCCCTTTATGAGATGAGGCAATCAGAACTTTACACAGTATTTCAAATGCAGTAAAATTATTCCATTGTAGATCTGATGTATCCTCCTTTGGGAGGAAAGGAACTTACCACTAAAAAAATCCCTATCATACTTATGGCTGAGCTGAAACATGGAGGTGCATTTCATGGGAGTCAGGCCAAGATTTAAATATATCCTTATGTTCTGGTGATACACTTTAGGGTGGGACTGTGATCTGGGATGGAAATGTTCCTCCATTCAGAAACAAAGTAGAAAGCATTGCCCTCACATAGATTTAGCTTTGTGATGCCACCTTGTAGCTAAAGCTATATGAGGCTGCCACCTGCAAGCATTTAACTCAGCTCTAATCCTGGTACTGATCAACATTAGACACATGGTGGAGGCACCTGAAGAATTCAGAATAAATGGGAAGGTGGTGAATTTAGAATAAACACTTCCTTTGGATATCCAGGGTCCAGGCCACAGAAAGCTTTAATTGCAATAACTGAAGATGCATAAATTCATTCGGGCCTCATCTGCACTACAATGCCATGGCTTCCCCCAAAAAAGCCTGGGAACTGTAGTTTGTTAGGACTGCTAAGAGTTGTTAGGAGACCCCTATTCCCCTCACGATCAGAAGGCTGATCACCGAAGAATTGATGCTTTTGAATTATGGTCCTGGAGGAGACTCTTGAGAGTCCCATGGACTGCAAGAAGATCAAACCTATCCATTCTTAAGGAAATCAGCCCTGAGTGCTCACTGGAAGGACAGATCCTGAAGCTGAGGCTCCAATACTTTGGCTACCTCATGAGAAGAGAAGACGACTCCCTGGAAAAGACCCTGATGTTGGGAAAGATGGAGGGCACAAGGAGAAGGGGACGACAGAGGACGAGATGGTTGGACAGTGTTCTCAAAGCTACCAGCATGAGTCTGACCAAACTGTGGGAGGCAGTGGAAGACAGGAGTGCCTGGCAAGCTCTGGTCCATGGGGTCATGAATAGTCGGACACGACTAAGTGACTAAACAACATTCCCCTCACAGAGCTATCATTTCCAGGGGGGTTAACAATCAATTCTCTTCCCCGGGAAACTAGGAACTATAGCTCTGTGAGGAGACTAGGGGTTTCCTAACAACTCCTAGCAGTCCTAACAAACTACAGTTCCCAAGCTTCTTGGGGGGGGGGGGAGCTATGACTGTTTAAAGTGGTATGATGTTGCTTTAAGTGTATAGTTTTGCAGAAGGGTCCTTGGTTAACACAAAGTGACTCTCTAGGTTAAGACAGAAAAAGCCAGCATGTCTGTGTGTCGTAAAAGGGCGCAATAAACATCAGCCCACTGTGGAGAGCATTGATGTGGTTGACTGGCGATTGCCTTGAGTTGGATAATTGAAAACATACCCCCTCCGAAGAGACATGATTTTGATTGCACCTTTCCCTGACACATGGAATTGATCCCATGTGAATTCTCCACATGTTTATGCAATGGCAGTAAAAGGGTCTGTATGTATAAAGGTTGACGCACCAGTTTGAGAGGGGGAAAAACTACCTCGAATGAGTTTTATGTGTGATGTGAAAACAAGCTGACAGAAAGAAACTGCTTGTCTTTCAATACCACCAGCCAAGCTCAGCCAAAACAAAACACTGGCCACGATCCAAGGGGTCGGCTGTGTGTAGCATTTTGAGCTGAGCCAAAATTCCTCAGAATACGGTTTTCTGAGGAAATTTCTGGCAGTTTCCTTTCACATCCACTCCAACCTCTCCTGACTAGAAAATGGCCACTGTGGACATCCCTCCCCCTTCCTCTGAATAGTCACAAACATTTTTATTTTTATTTTTTTGTGGTAGCTACCCCTTACATAACACCCCAGGTCCAGCACATCCTGGAAGATGTGAAATCATGTTCCTGCTGCCACTTGCAGCAGGAACACATGAGAGAGAGAGAGAGAGAGAGAGAGAGAGAGAGAGAGAGAGAGAGAGAGGTGACTTTTGCTTACCAGAAGGGGGAAGGATTAAGTGGTAGAGAGGTCGGTGTGAACATACTGGCAGAGCCAACCCAAAGCTCCTGGTGCACTTGCACCATGCTGACCTCTCTGTCTCCAGGCTTCTCCACACTTATCTTTTGCCCTGCTCTTTTCAGGTATAGGTCTATGCTATAAATTGCCACGTCCGAGGGCTCTTTCCCCACCCCCCTTGGAGCTTTCCCCTGAAGGAGCGTCTCCACCCCTATCATTCAGCGGACACTGAGGTCCAGCTCCGAGGACTTTCTGCTGGTTCCCTCACTGTGAGAAGTGAAGCTACAGGGAACCAGGCAGAGGGCCTTCTCGGTAGTGGCACCTGTCCTGTGGAATGCCCTCCCATCAGATGTTAAAGAAATAATCATCTGACTTTTAGAAGACATCTGAAGGCAACCCTGTTTAGGGAAGTTTTTAATGTTTGATGCTTTATCATGTTTTAATATTCTGTTTGGAGCCGCCCAGAGTGGGCGGGGTATAAATAAATTATTGTGATGGTGATGATGATGAAAAACCACTCTTTTGCATTCAATAGGAGAGAGAGAAAATGTTGCTCAGACACAGAGCTTTAAAGTGGGGACCATGCCAGGAAAGAGTGGAGGCAATGTAAGTGTGGATAAGCCCTTCTAGCAAGCAACAGTGACCCACTTGCCAGGAAGCTAGAATAGTGCCTCCACCGAATCTGGCAAGCGTCTTCTGATGGTGGATAACTATGAAAAGGAAGAAGTGGTGCTTTGGCTAGTGCTAGTGGTGAATTGCAAGGAACTGTTGAGAATTCCTCTTCCCCACAGAGAACTTGAGGGAAATGGCTTCCCACCATCACATATATGCCAACAAATAAGGTAGAAAATCTCGAGAAGCCATCGATGCTCAATGTCCAAGCAGGAGATTTCCTGCCCTAGCATCGATTGAGTGTAGTGTAGTCATCGGGAACTAATTCTTCCTTTATATGGCGAGCAGACTCGAGCCAGTGTGGTGTAGTGGTTAAGAGCGGTAGACTCGTAATCTGGTGAACTGGGTTCGCGTCTCCACTCCTCCACATGCAGCTGCTGGGTGACCTTGGGCTAGTCACACTTCTTTGAAGTCTCTCAGCCCCACTCACCTCACAGAGTGTTTGTTGTGGGGGAGGAAGGGAAAGGAGAATGTTAGCCACTTGGAGACTCCTGAAGGGGAGTGATAAAGCGGGATATCAAATCCAAGCTCTTCTTCTTTTCCACCAGTTGTTTACTTGACAGGGAGCCACAGCCAATCCTGGTTCCCTGATGTCAGTGGCTACTTGGCTTGATGATGATGTTCTGCCTCCACTGTCTCACCAGTTGCTGAGGAGAATGAGTGGGTAGCTTGCTGTCGCCCTCAGGCCCTCCTCTTGGGCTTCCCATGGGCTTCTGGCTGGCTACTGTGAGAACAGGATGCTGGACTAGCTAGTCCATAGACCTAATCCTGCAGCTTCTTCTCAGGTTCTTACAACGTAGCTTAGAATTTGAGAACAACTGGCTCAAGGTCACCCAGGGAAGCTTTGAGGCTGAAAGGGCATTTGAAGTCAAGTCGGAGAGCAGCGCTTGATGCACTACAGCGCATTTAACTTATCACTAACAATGGCGTTAAATTGGCAAACGTCCATTAAATCCACTAGATATATGCCTGATTTATATTTTTGTTGAAGCCTTTGTTTACACTGGCATGCTTTGCTTACTAATACAATATTAACAGCTGTCTCATTGTTGTATGCTCATATTCGCGTTTTGCCTTTGCTTTTTAATGAGTCGGCTATCACAAAGACCACACACACACACACACACACACACACACAGACTTCTATTTAAGCAGTTGCATCTTCGCCTACAAAAACCCACAAGGAAGCTAGCTCTCTGCTAAGCCAGTGGCAACATCCTTCCAGTGCCTTGGGATTGCAGCCTTGCCCCTTCTACTTTTGCAGTCGCGAGCCTGAAAGTACCTTGGGCAAGGGAGTGAGCGGGGTGGGGGTTGAGACTGGGATGGCGGTGGGATCTGGTGGAGAAAAAAGAGAGCTCTGAAATTTGTGCCTGCATAAATTCATGATTAAAGGCTTCTGTGCGAAAGAGAAGAGGAAGGGGAGGTTTTCCCTGCTGGTTTCTTCTCTCGTTCCAGGCAACTATTGTCGGGGTGGGGAGGGGAGAAGAGACGGGAGGCTTTGCTTTGTGGGGGGAACATAATGATAACTGCGCTCTTGTTTGACAAGTACAGGGTGGTTTTTCTGAGGAGAGCTGAGGGAATGTACAATGCTGAGGAGGGGGAGATGGGATGGGATGAATAATTCAGGCCCTTTGTAGCCTCTCACACGCAATACGCTGTGCATCAACCTGGAATGCATATGAGGGCGGCTCAGGACAGTCTATTTCTCGTGCCCCTCCTGCAAGCCTGCATTCCCGGTGTACCTTCAAAACGCTGCGATACCAATTTAAGCAGTCATGGCTCCCCCGAGAATCCCGGGAGTTGTAGTTTGTTAAAGGTGCCGAGAGTTGTTAGGAGATCTCTGTTCTCCTTGCAGAGCAATGTTTTGCAGAGTGGAATAATAATAATAATAATAATAATAATAATAATAATAATAATAATAATAATAAATTTTATTTATTTATATCCCGCCCTCCCCAGCCCAAGCCGGGCTCAGGGCGGCTAACAACACCAAAATAGTGCAACATTATAAAAACATTATAAAAAATTAATTAAAATCAAGATTGATGGCAGCCATAAAGTTTTGTAAAGGTTGCCAAAGGAGGGAGTCAGGCTGCGCCCTAACCAAAGGCCTGGCAGAACAGCTCTGTCTTGCAGGCCCTACGGAAAGATGTCAAGTCCTGCAGGGCCCTTGTCTCTTGTGACAGAGCATTCCACCAGGTTGGAGCCGCAGCCGAAAAGGCCCTGGCTCTAGTTGAGGCCAGCCTAACCTCTCTGTGGCCTGGGACCTTCAAGGTGTTTTTTTTGAAGACCGTAAGTTCCTCTGTGGGGCATACCAGGAGAGGCGGTCCCGTAGGAATAACCATCAACACATCCTGCAAGTGTTCTGGAAAAACTGGGACATCCCGTTTTTCCACCAAAGAGCACAACAGCCATTTCGGGCATGTGATCTCATGTGATTTTGTGCCCTGAAAAAAAGTGGTTTTTGGGGGAGGCAATATCTTGCATGGTCACCCCCAAATTTTCATTTTGGGGCACCATGGGAGCACGGCCCTGAAAAAAGCAAGACTTTTGGGCTCTGCGATCTCACACAGGTAACATGACTTACAAGAAGAAGAAGGAGGAGAGTTTGGATTTGATATCCTGCTTTATCACTACCCAAAGGAGTCTCAAAGCGGCTAACATTCTCCTTTCCCTTCCTCCCTCACAACAAACACTCTGTGAGGTGAGTGGGGCTGAGAGATTTCAAAGAAGTGTGACTAGCCCAAGGTCACCCAGCAGCTGCATGTGGGGGAGTAGTGAACCCGGTTCACCAGATTACGAGACTACCGCTCTTAACCACTACACCACACTGGCTCTCCCACACCACACTGGGCTCAAGGGGCCATGTACACGAAGACACGTACAGGACACAGGACAGAGACAAAGGATATGGAAAAGCTGGGGACAGGGCAGTCAGTAATGTTTGGATTAAAGCAGGAGGTGGGCAGATAGATGTAAGAGCATGATCTCAGCTCCAAGTCCTTCTCTGGTTTATAGCACACAGACAACGAAAAATGTGATTTGCTTATAATGGCTGGGACCTCTAGCAATTAATTGTTGGACGATAGAACGGAGCCAAGAGAAATGAAGGATGGCCTTTGGCAGAGAACATTTGCATCACCCTGCTGAGTGCATGTTTCAAATACGGCCAAGATGGTTACCTGGATGGCATAAATTTTGCATCCCCCCCCCCGAAGGCCTCTAAATGTCTCCAGTGTCCCTGTGTCTCCCCTTGCCCCCCCCCCCATAAAAGATTGAATTCACAGCTTGATTTCCACAGAATTACAAAGAGATAACATTAGCACGGCCTGAAGCTTCCTGCATTTTTCATTGTCAGGGATCAAATCATTTCTTACTTCAAAACAGACTTAAAAGTGGGGAGGAAAGAATATAAATAATAGGGGTGGCCATCGCCCTGAATAAGCAAGGCAGAATAGGATGACGCGGGTCTGGATTTTGCTCTTAACAAGGTGTTTTCAGGTGGATTGGGGAGTCCAAAGCCAAACTGACAGACTTAGGAAATGGCCGGAACTCAAGAGAGAAGAAGAAGGAGAGGACAGAGCAGGGTGTGAAGAGGGAACTTTCATGTTGACGGACAGGTCTAGTGAACTATTCTCCTAGTGTACTCCAATCCCAGTGATTTGTGGGACGGATGTTGAAGTAAACAGTTGTTCTTCACATGGGTCTCACTCCAATGTTTGCTTGTGAGAACAGGACATAAGCAGCAGAGTGAAGACTATTGGGGTGATATGCTTCTTTCCCAGTCATTTTTTCCCCTTACCAAAATTTTAAAAAAATCACAGTGCACTCCTTTTTCTTCTTCACAGAGACTACTTCCAGGAAGAGGTGGACAGCAAAATGAATGGTGACTTTTACAGTTTCTTGTGACAAAGATCAGTGCTTTTGGGGGAGGGGGGCAGAGAACGCATACCGCTAAACATTTTGTGAATCTAAGTTTGGCCTCATTGAGGGGCAGTAGTTCCATATGACGAGGAAAATGAGAGTACCCCAAAACACTTTTTTAGAAAAAGGGGGGAAAGCACTGACAAAGATGAAATCACCTAGTATGAGATCGCCTGGATCTATTTGTCTGGGTTTTGGCAGGCTTCTTATTCAGGGGTACCTACTTGTGTCTCTCAACTACTCATGTTTTAAAATTAATCTCCACCCCACCCCCTCACCTAGGGGGTAACACAATTTCTGTTTTCCCATCCCCAAACAGTAAAGTCCATCCTTGTGGAAGAACGACGGCACCCAGTTTCTTGAACTCTGACAGGATTTATCCTCTCAGCTAGAGTGACTAGGCCTGCAACATGCATTCGATTCTGATAGGAGAAAAAAACTGTAAATGTTGATCTGCCTGAACTTTGGAGGGACAACGTTGCCTGCAAATTTCATCCACTTCTGTGAAAAACAGGGTGAGAAACCTCAGGCCATGGGGAAGCTGAATGTGGCCCTCCAAGACTTTCTATGTGGCCCTTAGCACCCTCCTTAGGCCACACCCCTCATCATGCCCAAAAACCAAGTGTTTTTGCTTGACTGAAATGTGTCCAGTGTGGTGTAGTGGTTAAGAGCAGTAGTCTCGTAATCTGGGGAACCGGGTTCGCGTCTCCGCTCTTCCACCTGCAGCTGCTGGGTGACCTTGGGCCAGTCACACTTCTCTGAAGTCTCTTAGCCTCACTCACCTCACAGAGTGTTTGTTGTGGGGGAGGAAGGGAAAAGAGAATATTAGCCGCTTTGAGACTCCTTCGGGTAGTGATAAAGCGGGATATCAAATCCAAACTCTTCTTCTATGACCATGCCTCTTGCTTGGTGGACAGAGGGTAGAGAGTGTTGTATAAACTAGATCATTATCTTCAATGTCCATCCCACCTTTGCCTCTTTCCCCACCTCACACTGGCATGTTACCCTCAGAAGCCTACTCCTTAGTGCATGTGGCCCTTGGGTAATAAAGGTCCCTCACCCTCGAGCTAAAGGAACCTGTAGCTGCTGACTGATGCAATTTGAGAGCAAATAAAAACCCAGGGAAGCTTGTGCCCCCTAAAGAGGGTTATAATTTGGCTCTCATTCCCCTGGTTTGCCTTGAAGTAACTGCAAACAAGCAGGTTCTGATCATTGCGCTGCCTTTCCATTTCGGCTGAGGATAAGCTCTGGGAGATTCAAACAATTCTGTACTTTTTCCATCAACATAGCAGGATACACTAAGCACACACACACCAAGTTTCTCTCGGTACCTTCGCCACCATGGTGACTGAAGCCCTTGTCGTTTTCAACCTCCCTACTATCTGTCACTGTAACGTCACCATAGATATTATGGCGCCAGCTTATCTGTTGCCATTACAGTCCGGGGATTTATGTACAGTGAAGTCTATTTATAAAGCTCCTCGTATGAGTGCCCGATGCTTTCCAATAAATTTAGCTTTCCCCCTTCCTCCTCCACCAAGCCCTGCCTTTCCTTTCGCTGATATGTCACATCCCAAGAAGAGACTGTAGGGATGTGATTCTAGTCAGGATGGACTGAGCAGCCTGATGCTGTCCCCTTGCAGAATCATAGCAGCACAATCATATGTCCACTCCACCCTGTTTTGTGCTGGGTTTTTAAATGTGCAAAATCCACATTTAAATAATATGCATTTTGCATGCTTTGCCTCCACGGTCGGAGGAAGGTTGCCTCTGAATACCACTGCAGCTCAATGGTAGAACACATTCTTTACATGTAGAAGGTTCCTAGAATCAATCAGCAAGATCTTCAGGCAGAGCTGAGAGAGCCTCCTATCTGGAACACTAGAGAGATGCTGCCAACCAGTGTAGACAGTACTGAACTAGATGGGTCAGTGGTCCAATTTGGTATATAAGGCAGCTGAGCTGTCTGTGTCCCAGTTGCTGGGAATCACAGGTAGGGAGAAGGCTGCTATGCTCAAGCCTTGTTTGTGGTTTCCCATGAGCGTCTGGTTGGCCACAGCAAGAACAGATAGTTGGACTAGGTGGGCCTTTGACCTTATCCAACAGGACTCTTCTTTTGTTCTTAATGGCTGGCAAATAACAACAGGGGCAGGCAATTGGGATCTGTCAGGTTGGCCGGGGGCTAGGACGACCCCCAGGCATACAACAGGAACAATTCCAGCCTGTCTCTCCCATCAGCATGCACCATGCAGCTCTAGGGAGTTCCAAATCACCTTCCCCGACGATTTATAATGACTCATGTCTTGGAGACACTGAGCACATATTCAGAGTCCAGTGGAGATAAACGCAGTCAGAGCTAGGCTGAGGTTGTAAGCACTAAAGATACTTTATTAAGCATAAAGGTAAAGGGACCCCTGACCATTAGGTCCCGTCGTGACCGACTCAGTGGTTGCGGCGCTCATCTTGCTTTATTGGCTGAGGGAGCCGGCGTACAGCTTCCGGGTCATGTGGCCAGCATGACAGCCACTTCTGGCAAACCAGAGAAGTGCCCAGAAAGGCTGTTTACCCGCTGGAGTGGTACCTATTTATCTACTTGCACTTTGACGTGCTTTCGAACTGCTAGGTGGGCAGGAGCTGGGACTGAGTAATGGGAGCTCACCTCATTGCAGGGATCTGAACCGCCGACTTTCTGATCGGCAAGCCCTAGGCTCTGTGGTTTAACCCACAACGCCACCCCCATCCCTTTATTAAGCATAAGGCAGAACAAAAGAAAACATGTCTCCTCTCTCTGGTCTTCCTCAAAGAGAAGTCAGAAGTGAAAGCAAAAACAAACAGAAACAGAGTACAGTAAACATCCGCTCCCATTATTCCAACAGTCAGTACTGGAATGCATAACACAGACATGTGATGAACCAATCCTACATATCTGCACAGTGAGAGCAATAGAAATCCAACAAGATCATGTCATGCTGGTGGGTTTCCCATCAGGGAATCTGGTTGGCCACTGTGGAAAACAGAAAGTAGGGAAATAGGATTCTGGCCTTAGGCCAGATCTAGATGGGCTCTTTTTATGTTCTTACACAATTTTCACATAAAATGTGCATAATTGGATGCAATTTCCCATAAATGCGCTCTATGTGGGGCTACCTTTGAAGGTAACCCGGAAACTACAACTAATCCAGAATGCAACAGCTAGACTGGTGACTGGGAGTGGCCACTGGGACAACATAATACCAGTCCTGAAATAGCTACAATGGCTCCCAGTACATTTCTGAGCACAATTCAAAGTGTTGGTGCTGACCTTTAAAGCCCTAAACAGCCTCGGTCCAGTATATCTGAAGGAGCGTCTCCACCCCCATTGTTCAGCCCAGACACTGAGGTCCAGTGCCGAGAGCCTTCTGGCAGTTCCCTCACTGCGAGAAGTGAAGTTACAGGGAACCAGGCAGAGGGCCTTCTCGGTAGTGGTGCCTGCCCTTTGGAACGCCCTCCCACCAGATGTCAAGGAAATAAATAACTATCTGACTTTTAGAAGACATCTGAAGGCAGCCCTGATTAGGGAAGTTTTTAATGATTGATGTTTTATCGTGTTTTTAATATTCTGCTTGGAACTGCCCAGAGTGGCTGGGGAAACCCAGCCAGATCGGCGGGGTATAAATAAATTGTTGTTGTTGTTGTTTATTGGGAAGTCTGAGGGGTTTGTATAATCCCCATACTGTATATATGAAAAACGTTTGTAGTGTATGGAAATAATGTTAATATAAAAAACTGAAAATACACACACACACACACACACACACACACACATTATATATATATATATATATATATATATATAGGTTTTGGTGTCCTCGGGTGTCTTCCCGTGTAAAAGTTGGGGTGTCTAGGCGACGTTTCGACGAGGTCTCACTCGTCATCTTCAGGCTGGTGCTTTCGGCTTCTTGTTACTGGAACAGAGCAGGATCTCAGTGTTTGAGTTCCTATAAATACTGTTGAGGAGGTGTGGTGTATAGCCTCCAATGTTCTGGGCAGAGAGGAAGTTCCCAGGCTAGTGTGCCTTTTCTTCTTTTGTTCCTTAATTGCTTGAGGGATATCTTGAGT